>OX063288.1:10124459-10199459 GCA_944039245.1 Nebria salina
CTTTCATCCCCCACGTATGAGAGGTTGCAGCACGAGCAACGGCGGTGGATACAGCTCTCAGCACACTGATGCCAAACATCGGCGGGCAAAGCAGCAGCAGAAGAAGAATACTGAAAAGCGTCGCAAACTCCATCATGCTGTACGTTGTCCCAGTATAGGAAAGGACACTTGTGGTTGCAAGAACCAGGCAGCACATGGCATCAGTCCACCGAGAAGAGGCGCTGAGAGTGTGTAGTGCATACAGGGCGATATCAATGGAAGCAATGCTGGTGATAGCAGGAATACCACCCATCCAACTCCTAGATGAAGAGAGAAAGAAAGTTATGGGCCAGAACAGGAGGACAAACCGTAGGCAGCAAAGAGAGCAGCGAGGATACTACTCTACGAAGGTTGGCTGGGTATGTGGGATGGAACGGCAAAGGGACTCTGGACAAGACGTCTAATCCCAGAGATCCGTCAATGGATGGAGAGACAGCATGGAGAGACCGTATATTACCTCACGCAGATATATCTATATATCTATATATCTATATATCTATATATCCTATATATCCTATATATCCTATATATCCTATATATCCTATATATCCTATATATCCTATATATCCTATATATCCTATATATCCTATATATCCTATATATCCTATATATCCTATATATCCTATATATCCTATATATCCTATATATCCTATATATCCTATATATCCTATATATCCTATATATCCTATATATCCTATATTATCCTATATATCCTATATATCCTATATATCCTATATATCCTATATATCCTATATATCCTATATATCCTATATATCCTATATATCCTATATATCCTATATATCCTATATATCCTATATATCCTATATATCCTATATATCCTATATATCCTATATATCCTATATATCCTATATATCCTATATATCCTATATATCCTATATATCCTATATATCCTATATATCCTATATATCCTATATATCCTATATATCCTATATATCCTATATATCCTATATATCCTATATATCCTATATATCCTATATATCCTATATATCCTATATATCCTATATATCCTATATATCCTATATATCCTATATATCCTATATATCCTATATATCCTATATATCCTATATATCCTATATATCCTATATATCCTATATATCCTATATATCCTATATATCCTATATATCCTATATATCCTATATATCCTATATATCCTATATATCCTATATATCCTATATATCCTATATATCCTATATATCCTATATATCCTATATATCCTATATATCCTATATATCCTATATATCCTATATATCCTATATATCCTATATATCCTATATATCCTATATATCCTATATATCCTATATATCCTATATATCCTATATATCCTATATATCCTATATATCCTATATATCCTATATATCCTATATATCCTATATATCCTATATATCCTATATATCCTATATATCCTATATATCCTATATATCCTATATATCCTATATATCCTATATATCCTATATATCCTATATATCCTATATATCCTATATATCCTATATATCCTATATATCCTATATATCCTATATATCCTATATATCCTATATATCCTATATATCCTATATATCCTATATATCCTATATATCCTATATATCCTATATATCCTATATATCCTATATATCCTATATATCCTATATATCCTATATATCCTATATATCCTATATATCCTATATATCCTATATATCCTATATATCCTATATATCCTATATATCCTATATATCCTATATATCCTATATATCCTATATATCCTATATATCCTATATATCCTATATATCCTATATATCCTATATATCCTATATATCCTATATATCCTATATATCCTATATATCCTATATATCCTATATATCCTATATATCCTATATATCCTATATATCCTATATATCCTATATATCCTATATATCCTATATATCCTATATATCCTATATATCCTATATATCCTATATATCCTATATATCCTATATATCCTATATATCCTATATATCCTATATATCCTATATATCCTATATATCCTATATATCCTATATATCCTATATATCCTATATATCCTATATATCCTATATATCCTATATATCCTATATATCCTATATATCCTATATATCCTATATATCCTATATATCCTATATATCCTATATATCCTATATATCCTATATATCCTATATATCCTATATATCCTATATATATCTATATATCTATATATCTATATATCTATATATCTATATATCTATATATCTATATATCTATATATCTATATATCTATATATCTATATATCTATATATCTATATATCTATATATCTATATATCTATATATCTATATATCTATATATCTATATATCTATACATAATTACAAATTAAACAAACTGAAAAATTTAAAACCCATAACGAACCAAAACCTAAACATGTGGGAAGCAATATTTATGAAAAAACATAAGAAACATCTTCTAAATGTCGACCTTTCCCCGTCAGATAACCCCCTACTCAAATTTATCGATGCAAATACGAAACCGGACAACTGACCCTAGACCCCACCTTCCATTCGCACCATATACCACCGCTGAAATACCGTTATTTCGTAGTAATTTTAACCCTTGCCCTCCCCAGAAACCATTCAGCGACTTAGAATATATATATATATATATATATATATATATATATATATATATATATATATATATATATATATATATATATATATATATATAAATACTCTATAATTCTTGTACCCATTCATGTACGACTGACGATGGCTACTTTGTAGCCGAAATGTACATTTCGTTTTAACAATAAATTGTGAAGGAAAGCTAAGTTGTTTTATTTTTAATTAAATATATATATATATATATATATATATATATATATATATAATTATACCAACCATGACCAACAACCCGACCAAATTGACAACATTTAAAACATACAAAAATTCGCCACGCAAGGCTACCACAAATAAATACACAAATAACAACACAGACATATACATACATAAGGAACAAGAACGACAAAAACTAATAACAGACTTAAACTTAGACTTCCATTATTACACCTACACCAACAGGGAAACAAAAACACATGCATTCAAGCTCAGGGGTTTGGATAGTGCTCCGGACATCGAGAAGCTGCGTACAGAGATCACCACGCTGGGCATTGATTTCCATAAACTGTTTGAATGCGAAACACAAGACGCCCCCTCCACCTTATGTCAACGTCCAACGCACACACCATCAAATCACTAAACAAGGAAGCGAAATACCTCTTCCATGTGAAGGTAGAGTGGGAGCGTCACGTGAATAAAAAACACGTGATCCAGTGCCAACGCTGCCAGCAATGGGGACATGCTACAGCGAACTGCAGGCCCCGCCGCCGGTGCCTCAAGTGTGCGCAGGGCCAGCTCACGTAAACTAGCACGAAGACCCCGGACATACCAGCTACATGTGCCAACTGCACAGGCCCACACCCGGCAAACTTCACAGAATGCCCCGTCTACCTGAACAAAATTAAAATAATGGAAGCCAACAGACCACTGACCACAAAGACTACTACATACATTGACGCACCAATCCCATCCAACAATCATTGGAAGAAATCCAACCCCAAAACCCAACCCATGAAACAAAATACCCTTCCTAAAAAACAAGACTTCCCAGCGCTCCCAATTTCAAAACAAACAAAACCCCGACCCTCAATAAATCCACAACAACAACTATCACAACAGCATCAGACACTGAACACCGAAGAAAACAACGACTTAGACGAACTAACGGAGTTATTCTCTGAAATGGAGAAGCTTAAAAACACAATTAACATCACCAACATGCTACAATATTCATTTCATTCACAAAAAATTTACACACCTACAACATTTAAACACAAAACAACACTAAACATCTGTTCATGGAACGCCAATGGAGTTGTGGGTAAGGTAGCTGAACTTATACACTTCCTACAAACACACAACATACACATTTGCCTACTCAGTGAAACAAAACTCAAAGACTCACACAAATTTAAAATATACAAATACACAATCTACAGAGCTGACCGACCACAGCAGGGATCAGTACCCGCTGGGGGCGTTGTGGTGTTAGTCAAAAACAACATACCACACACACTCACACCAAACCCACACACTACACTAGAAATAAACACTTACAGGCAACACAGTAATCTACACTGCTTACAACAGACCAATAAACAACTTCACACGCACAGATCTTACTACATTATAACACAAAAACAAAACATTGGTGATCCACGACCTTAACGTGAGACACGCGGACTGGGACTGCATTACAAATAACACAAACGGCAACACACTCAAATCATACATAAACTCACACGTCGCTATCATACTACACCCAAACACCCCAACACACTACCCTGAAAACGGACATACGCCCTCCACCATCGACGTAATCATAAATAAAAATGTTCTTAACATCAATCGCCCCATATCATTACCCAAGCTTAACTCAGATCACAATCCAATCATATTCCAACTAACCAACCATCACATAGAAAACACCACTAAAACAATCACATCATACAAACACACAAATTGGGCACACTTGACACGATCATCCCCATCAACAAACAAATACACACAGCACACGACATCGATACACAAATAGAGCACTTCACAAACGCTATACACATAGCAAACGGAAACACACAACGAACATTAAAGTGAACCCACACAATCTTAACTTGCCACCACACATAACACAATTAATTAAACAACGAAATCATACCAGAAGACTATGGCAAAGGACACACTCTCCCCTACACAGAATACACCTCAACACACTAAACTCACAAACAAAAACATACAAAAATAACACATGGTCCCTTAAACTTTCCGCCCTCAACCCCAATGACTCCCTCGGGCGGCTGACAAAAAATCTTAAAAAACCTTACCCCAGAATACCCACTCTCACACACAACAACATAACAGCTATCACCGACGAAGACAAGTCAGAGATGATAGCAAACACTTTTGAACAAATACATGTAACACACACGCCAAACACACCCACACAAGATAAAATCACACAAGACACACTACAATATTTAAATAGTCCACATCACACTGACACCAAAACGCTGGCCAGACGCCTTACTACCCCATCCGAGTTAACAAAAATAATTAAAACCCTACCCAACCGCAAAGCTCCTGGCCCCGACCAAATAGAAAACCGTATCCTGAAAAACCTTTCAAGAAAATCCATCATCCAATTCCACTACATAATAAATTCCATAATCAAACTGCACCACTTCTCTGCTGCCTGGAAAACTGCCACAGTCCACCCAATCCTAAAACCAAATAAAGTCTCATCCACACTCACAAGTTACCGCCCCATAAGCCTCTTAAACACCCTATCCAAGCTCACCAAAAAGATCATCCTCTCCCAGGTCGACGATATTGACACAGGACAAAAACTCACACCTGATCACCAGTTTGGCTTCCGAGCCAAACATTGCACGGTGCAGATGGTGTGCAGGATTGCAACCGATATCGCGACCCAGTTCAATAAAAATAAGGTCACGGTCATGAACCTACTGGACCTTCGATACGCTCTGGACAGTAGGACTCGTGGTCAAACTTATCTCCTTCCAATTCCCTCCCACTTAACCAAACTGATCTACTCATACCTCTCAAACCGATCCTTTACAACCAAAATTAATAATTCCCTCTCAAACCCTAAATCCATCTTAGCAGGAATTCCACAAGGCAGCGTCCTTGGTCCCAAACTGTTTAACCTGTACATTAGTGACATCCCCACATTCCCGAATATACACACAGCCCAATACGCAGACGAAACAGCAATTTACACACACTCTTTTAATGCACAAGTAGCCACTAAACAAACGCAAATACATATAAACATATTAGAACGCTACTGGAAAATGTGGAAAATAAAAATAAACACTAACAAAACCGAAACCATAGTTTTTACACGTAAATTCACCTACAACAGAATATTCACACCACTTGAAATACACAACCAAAAAATCACACCCACAAACAAAGTAAAGTACTTGGGAATACACTTATAGAAAACAGTAAGACACAACCGATTTCTATACAAAGTGTATAGTTATATAGTTATAGTAAGTGTTAAGTGTACTCGTACAAAATATTATGTAATCAATATTATTTTTAAGTCAGCCGTAGCGACACGACTGACTAGTCGACTACGTTAGAACGCTACTGGGACAGGTGGTAAATAAAAATAAACACAAACAACACCGAAACCATAGTCTTTACACGTAAATTCACACAACAAAATATTTACACCACTCGAAATACACAAACAAAAAGTTACACCCACAGACAAAGTAAAGTACTTGGGAATACACTTATACAGAACACTAAGACACAACCAACATATTAAACACGCAATTTACAAAGCATCTGCCGTCATTCGTAACCTTTATCCTCTCCTTGTCAAAAATAGCTCCTTAACAGTTAAAAATAAACTCCTCATATACACATCAATCATTCGCCCCATCATCATGTATGCGGCCCCGGTCTGGTGTAACGCACCGGTCACCACCACACTACCACTGCAACGCCTACAGAACAAATGTCTTAGACTCGCGACCAGCTCTGGAAGATACACACGCATCACACAACTACACGAAGACACTAACATACCTTACATCCGAGATTACATCCAAGACACATCACAAAAATTTTACAAAAACACAATTTAACTCAAACACACTCATAAGAAATATCACACAAATTCGCGTCAACAACACCACATGTAGACTCAAAAACAAGCTTCCCTACCAAGACTTGCCCATATTTCAAGAGGAGTTTCATGAACATAACACCTAACATTAACACACACAACAACACCGTACACTACACAAAACAAAACATTTCTCATACACAAAAAATGTACCATCGATCATCAATTATATAAAATGTTTTGTAAAAAAATTTAATTTTAAATTAGTTAAGTTAGTTAGTAAGTTTTAACAAAAATGTTTTTCATTAATTTGTATATATTTAAATCGGTTTTTGGTAGCTCCTTTCCCACAAATTCACAATCCCAACACACAAATAGAAAATAAAAATTATAACAAAAACATTCACACAATGTTCAAGCGCACAACGCAATTTACAGATACACACTCCCAATGTGAGGAAATTAGAAAAATGATTATGGAAGCTATCTCGTTAAACTTGGGCGCCATTATGAGCCTTATTGAACGCCAGCACAGCAACCAGTGTCACTACAAAGCTGACACCACCATCTGTACCCACACCTGCTCTGCCAGGTACTCCACAAACACCACCCAAAACATCTACGTCATTTATTATGCCATCTCCTGCTCCTGTTCTATCAGGACAGGACCCACATATTTCTCCCTCTGACTCAAAGTCAAGCGCTATGTCGATTGAAAACGAGGCAGTTAAAAATGCTCGAAAGCCTAAAGATAGGCGTGGGTGGCCTAAGGGTAAACCGAGGAACCCGAAAACTTAACACTTTTCGGGTTTTACTTGCATTATCAGAACAAGGTTACAGGCAGTAGCATGCTAGGTATTTTCACCCCGTAAAATTACAATCTGCAACGTCTACCTTCCAGATGGCAACTGGAGTTTAAATGACCTCGAGGATTTATCACGCCAACTACCGACTCCTTTCATTCTTGTCGGTGACTTTAATGTGCACAATATACTCTGAGGTTCTGTAAGCACAGATGCCCGTGGTCGAATTGTCGAAAGCTTCTTGGAAAACAATGATATCACTCTTCTCAATACATGCTCAGCCACGCACATAAACATGAGATCAAGAAGCTTTTCGGCAATCGACTTATCTTTCTCTACATCTTCTTTAGCTGCATATCTTCCCATTCTTGTGTCGTTTGTTTCTAATGCTGTATATTATGCTCAAAATTCAACAAGAAGATGGTTGTTTGATCTGGCGGATTGCAATTCATTTAGGAACAACCTAAACCTACTTGATCCGTCACCAGAATTACTTGTAGAACTACAACATCTTTCTGATTGTATTCTAAGAATAATTTTAAGCTGTTGAAAAAGTAACGGATACGGCAGGGATCGAACCCGCGACCATCGGTTTCGCGCCGATCGCTCTAACCACCTAAGCTACGCATCCACTGACCACAACCGTCTCGTTTTCAACTGCTTCAAATGCCAAAGTGTTAACAAATACATTCGAAGACTTCACACAGTGATATTGACAACGAACAATTGTAACGTAGGCTACTTGGTTACGGAAACCACGCACAGTACATAGAATAAGGATAACATTATTACTATATTTAACGAATTCTCATTAAGAAACATGATAAGAATAATGTTAAGCAGTTGAAAAAGTAACGGATACGGCAGGGATCGAACCCGCGACTATCGGCTTCGCGCCGATCGCTCTAACCACCTTTTTTTACTTTGTAATCGAATGTCAGACCTGAAGATGGTGTCATAACCGAAACTAGGCGTCTCTATTAAAATATTAAATTTGTGAAACTTACACCGAGTGTTTTTATTTATCGTTTTTATAATGTTTCACCGAGTGGTAACAGCATCATCTATTAATTTTATATATATATATATATATATATATATATATATATATATATATATATATATATATATATATATATGTATATAAATATATATATATTTATATATATATATATATTTATATATATATATATATATATATATATATATAAATATATATATATATATATATATATATATATATATATATATATATATATATGTGTGTGTGTGTGTGTGTGTGTGTGTGAAACGTACCGTGATCTGTAAAATGTTTTTCATAATCAGCTTCTGACCATTGTGTTTCATGATTTGCGCTGCCACCAGTTGATTTATTACTCATAGAACGCACCAGAAGCGACGAACAGCGTAGGGATAGTTCCAGAGCATCGAGCCAACATTTTCCAGCTGCTTGCGATGGCGCTCGAAAAATCAAGTATGCTGTTGGTAATGGTTGCACTACAGCACCTAAAACAAAAGCACTCTTAGACAAATTACAGCTGTTGCTTGTATGATACCAAATAACCATACCGATTGTTTCTTTTTCTGGTCCTCTTGGCGCCCAAATTGACTGTTCCAATGGGTGAAATAATTTGAAGCAAAATCCATCTTTTTTAGACGGACGCTCGATAACTTGGCATGTATTTAACAGCACCGTTCCTACCCAATGATTGCTCTAAAATTAAATATATTTGTAATTGAATGGGTCGATTTTGAGCAAATGAACAGGTGTGAACTATTCGTGAACGAAACTAACAACTCGCTCTCTGACGGGAAAACTAATGTACTACAAAAAGTGGTCCTTACGCCGGGCATTAATGAACCAATCTGCTGTTTATTTGTTTCATAAATTGCTAAGGGGCAAAATACCTATCATATCTTACGAAGTAAATTCTTCGGCTAACTCACAAATAATTTGTAAATAATACAGATTTATTGAACACAAAATAAAAGATTCTGACTCCAAGAGTGATTCATTTTGGCAAAGAATAAATGGAATTAGTTCACTTTGTTAAATAGTTCACTTAGGTAAACTTGGCGTGTCCAATAATTTATATATAAGAACTGTCAAACGCATTGGTCATTACGCCCGGCATTTTTACTTTCTTATACACAGTATAAGTAAGTATTATAATCATGAAAAATGTTGATCTCGAGATTCTAACGGAAATATATCTTTTGACCTTCGTTGAATCGCGTATGACTATTTTTGAGATGACGTCTGTTTGTGTGTGTGTATGAGCACATACAGTCTAGACTGCTGAAGATAAAAAGATAAAATTATATATATATATATATATATATATATATAAATATATATATATATATATATATATATATATATATATATATTTATATATATATATATATATATATATATATATATATATTTATATATATATATATATATAAATATATATATATATATATATATATATATATATATATATATATACATACCGTAAACTGGGGTGATTTTGGCCCAAGCCTGGTGACTTTGGCCCAAGTCCGGAAAATGTTTGTTTTGCATGGTGCTGCTCCGCAGATACCTTTATTTGATCAGTTTTGGTGGCACACGGTAGGTGGGTATTTAGTTGGGTTCGTTTCTCAACTACGACCTATAGCGCCATTTAAGAAAACATCTGTTTTTTACGCGGCAAACGTACCTTGACAATTTTCATGTGTACAAGTAACCGTAAATTGTTCTAATTCACGGTAAGTGAATTTTTTTATACTTGCATGTCTATAGAACGTGTAAATAATGTGAAAAGTTGAAATTATTTCATCTTGTTTGATCTATCAGACGTTTTATGATTTGGGTTGACTTTGGTTAATGATTTGAGGTGACATTGGCCCAACCTCACTTTCTTTGTTTTCTTTTGTAATAATGCTCGCCACGTTTCCAAATGCTCTTTATTGCCAGTTCTGACAAAAGTTTGTCTAATTTTTTGAAGTCATGCCACGAAAATACCGAAAACAGTTAGGCACGCGTCCCTACAAGAACTACAGTCCGCATCTATTGCAAGAATGCCTGGAAAGTATTAGGTCTGGGCAGCTTACTCAACGAGCTGCTGAAATAAAATACAATATTGCTAGATCAACAATAAAAAACAAGTTGCAAGGTCTGCACGACAAACCGGTGGGTGGCTCTTGCGTGTTCAGTGCCGAAGAAGAAGCTGTGTTTGTTAAACATCTGATCAAATTGTCGGACTATGGATTTCCAGATGTCGCTTCAGACTTTCGAATGATGGTTAAGCAGTATCTTGACAAAAAAGGAGGTACAATTGCCAGGTTTCATGAAAATTATCCTGGTTACGAATGGTCGCCGGGTATCTTGAAAAGGCATCCGATCCTTTCAATCAGAACCAGTGCTAATATTAAGAAAGTGCGTGCTAATGTTGGTGAAGCTCAACTTAACGAGTACATAGACAATTTGAGTGTCGTTCTAGAAGATGTTTCACCGTCCTGTATTTGGAACTATGATGAAACCAATCTTAACGATGACCCTGGCAATCGGAAGGTAATTTGCAAGCGAAAAAAAAAAAACACCGAAAAAATTTGCAACTTCCGTAAGAGCTCTACTTCGTTGATGTTCTGCGGGAATGCTGATGGCAAGTGTCTTCCACTGTACGTTGTCTACAAGGCCGATCATATGTGGACGACTTGGACTGAAAATGGTCCAAAAGATGCCCGTTACAATCGCACTAAAAGTGGAAGGTTCAACGCAATAACTTTTGAAGACTGGTTTGAATCACTTTTTTGCAAACTGTCAAAACTGAACAAGGTCCGGCGGTATTGAATGGGGATAATTTATCTTCACATCTTTAGCATCCGCGTCTTAGAACTATGTGAACAGCATAACATAAGGTTTGTGTGTTTACCACAACCTTTGGATGTGGCCTTTTTTGCTCCCACGAAGAGATTATGGCGTGGAATCCTGACGAAGTGGAAGGAGACAAAGAAGGGTTCCAAATTCACGACAATTCCTAAGGATGTCTTTCCAACGCTGTTAAAAGAATTAATGAAACAGGTAGAACCAAACATGGGATAAAATTTAAAATCTGGTTTCAAAAAATGTGGAATTTATCCGATCAATAGAAACATGCTGCTATAACGTTTGCCTCAAAATCTAAATGCGTCGGATACAAGTCTGGTCGGAGAAGCCTTTTTATAGTAGTTGGAAAATAAACGGTCAGATTTCCTAGGGATAGAAGGTGCTAAGAAAAGGAGGAAAGAATTACAGGTAGCAGCTGGCAAAAGTATTAATCGTCAGGATGTTAAGTTCCCGAAGACACTGCTGGACCTTCAAAACGGCAGCCCTCATCAAACAAAAGAAGGCTTCCATCTTTCTCCTCGAACGAAGAGTCCGACAAAGATGTTGATGTGCCATTGGAGTCTGATCAGGAAGGTGAAAGCGTTTCTAATTTAGAAGAAAGTGCTGGAACTGCCCCCCCTGTACCATCACAACCACCACAAGAACAGCAAACTCTTGATTATGTGGTCGATGATTTTGTTGTCGTTATATTCAATGGTGAAAAGTACCCCGGAAGAATAACCAGTATCTCGGAGAAAGGACCTACTGTTGACTGCATGGAAAGAACTCTAAAATTTTGGAGATGGCCTCAAAAGAAGGATTCGATCCATTATGATGCTAAAACGGAATAAATTTTTAGTGCCAAAGATCAATAATTTTTTAAAAATGTACCTTACTTCTTATCTCTTTGTAAGATTATAAATAAAAGTATATTGTCTATGGTGTATGTACTTTATTGGCCTTTTCTAATCTCAAAACACCAACATTATAGCAAATGTACTAAAGTTTGAGGAAATTCTACTGGTTTTTAATTTTTCAAAACATATTTAAGTGTGACAATGGCCAAAGTCATCCCAAAGCCAACTAACTTTGTCCCTGATTTTTAAAAATTTGTATTTAGGATTGGGAAAGTCGGAAAACTTATATTTTCTACTCAAATTATTCCTCCATTCAAGCTCTACATGTAAAAAAATACTGGACGTACGTATGCATAATAGTCTCGCTAAAATTATACTAAATAGGTGAAAAACGTGGAATTTTGGGCCATTGTCACCCCAGTTTACGGTATATATATACAGGCTGTAACAGCGAAACGAGCTACCTCGAATAACTTCTATGACATTAAAGATACAATAAAATAGTATAAGACAATATTATGTAGGACCAAGGGGGACATCCAACTATGAAAGAAAATATTTTTTTTAACCAGTGGTTCTCAAGCAACAACACAAAGTTATATTTTTTTAAATGAGATGCTATATATTTTTTAAGCCCATTGTTTAGTTGTTTTTTTCTGAATTCCATTATGTATTCGTTTTATACCCTTACATAAGTAAAATATTAAGAAAAATGCGATTGAAAGGGATGACGAACTATAAAGTCGGTGTTGGCTGCTCCAAAAGCAGCCTTGTCGGCACAGTGATTGCCGGGTATCCCAACATGTCCGTGTATCCACATAAGGACGACATCTCGCTCTAGTTCCCGTAATCTATCGATTTCTCTACGAATTTCCAGAACAGTAGGTTCGGAGGAGAATCTGCTACTGATACCCAAGAAGGCACTTAGAGAATCGGTGCAGACAAGCAGGTGGCGTTGCTCATCGATAGATTGACGAGAGTGTCGCAGAGAGTGGAAGATCCCATATAACTCTGCGGTATACACCAAGCATATGGATGACAGTGTGAACGATTGGGGTACACCGTCAGTCACAAAAGCACAGCCAGACCTAGAGTTTGTCTTGGAGCCATCAGTATATGTGTGTTGAAAGTCTGTGTACTGCTGCAATTGATTGAAAAATTCAACCAAGTATATGGCATTAGGAGTGGAATCTTTCGGTATGCTGGTAAGCCCTAGGTTTGTTTGTATAGATAGAGAAGCCCATGGGGGTACATTGGGAAACTTGCGACATATAACAAACCCTTGGTTGTTGAGGATGGTATTTAACAACCTTGGGAGCTTTAGTGCAAGTGGATCAAAGAAGTTGCTCTATTAATGTAGAGTTGGTTTATGTGCTGCGTGAGCGTTTGAATTTTGCACACGTACCTCATTCCAAGTTTCGTGTACCTTATGTGAAGTGGCGGAACACCGGCTTCACAGTGAAGGCTTGTAATTGGAGTAGTACTAAACGCACCGGTGACAGTTCGAATACCAGCATTGTGTACACTGTCTAGCTTCTTCAAGTGATAGGAACTAGCCGTATACACAATGATGGCACCGTAGTCTATCCTGTACAGAACCAGACTGGTGTACAGGCGCAGCAAAGAGTCCCTTTCGGCTCCCCATTTTGTGGATGCAATACACTTGATTGCATTCAATGACATTCTGCACTGCGCAGAAATAGTGCTGATGTGTTTCAATAACAAGAATTGTCTATCGAAAATTATACCCAGATCTTCACCTCATCTACATTCCGCACTGGTCTGTTGTAAAGCGTCACAGCAGGACAGTAGTGTGCTTTGCGTAGTCGACAAAAATCGATAGCACATGTCTTTTCCGTAGAGAAACGGAAACCACGGTTGGATGCAGCCAGTGAAACAGTGTCAATTGCCTGCTGTAATCTCTCCTGGCAGAGAGCGAGAGATTGTGACGAAGTTAAGAGGGTGAGGTCGTCACATAAAGACAATAATCAACGGTATTGGAGATGGCAGAAACGATGTCATTGATTGCAATCAAGAATAATGTTACACTTATGGAAGAGCCTTGTGGAATACCGTTTTGCAACAGTCGTGTAGAAGAGAGCGTTTCTCCAACTCGGACCCTAAACGAACGGCGACAAAGAAAATTCTCTATGAATTGAGGCACATGGCCTCGTAAACCCCAGTTGTGCAATTTTCGTAGTTTTCCATATTTCCAGGTCATGTAGAACGCTTTTTCTAGAACAAAAAACGCAGCAACCAGATGGTTGCGCTTTAAGATACTAGACTGAATGGCGTTTGTCAAATACACATGAAGGTCAGTGGTGGAATGGTGCTGACGAGATCCACATTTATGTTTGTTGATTAGATTGCGAGATTCTAGAAACCAGCTGAGCCGGAAATTGATCATACGTTCATATATCTTTGACAGATGGCACGTCAAAGATATAGGACGAAAACTAGAAGCAAGAGACACGTCTTTTTCTTTTTTAAGAATCGGTACAATTATTGCTTCACGCCAGACGTCTGGATAGATATTTTCAACCCAAAGATGGTTAAGAAACTCCACTATTCTTTGCTTGAAATGGTCGGGTATATGTCGAAGCATTGCGTAAGCGATGTCATCATGCCCGACAAAAGTGTTTGCAGTACGACTGAGTGCAAATTCAAATTCGCCGAAAGTAAAACTAGAATTGTAAAACTCACAAGGGGAAGCCATGTAGTTGGGGTCACCGATTTGGCTGAAATTTGGCCAGATGGTAGATGACGCAAAAAAAATAATACAAATTTGGCCGTTTTATGCACCTTTCAAGGAAATTCGAGAAAAACGCGTTCAAAGTTTTCACATCTTGTTTTGTAGAAAAAAAATTGAGCCTGTTCTAAGCGGCGGCGTAGCGCAGTGGATAGCGAGCTGGCGACAGAAACCGAACTTCCCACAATAACTAAACCCCAACGACAAATTAAACGAAGACCACCCCCACCCATCATTATCCCAGGCATCCCTAAAAATACTAGCGACGTAACAAAATACATACAGACATTCGCAACAAAAGGGTACCATTACAAATACACGAACAATAACACAAACTTATACATTCACGACGAAAATGAACGACAAAAACTCATTACGGACCTGAACACGGACGACACATTTCAATATTATACTTACACAGACAGAACAATTAAAACGCATGCGTTCGTACTACGTGGACTGGACAATGACCCGACAACAGAAGAACAAGAACTCAAAGACAATAACATATCAGTACACAAGACATTTAGGCTGCGAAATACACAGCGCCCCCTATACCTTATCACAGCTGATAACAGGCACACTGTGGCGCAAATGAATAACGATGTAAAATATCTCTTCCACACAAAAGTTGTGTGGGAGAGACACATAAACCAAAAACGGATAATTCAATGCCACAGGTGCCTACAATGGGGGCACGCTACTACGAACTGTAGACTAGCGCCTAAATGTCTTAAATGCGCGAAAGACCACCTGACTAACACATGTACCAAGACCAAGGACACACCAGCCGCGTGCGCAAACTGCGCCGGAGATCACCCCGCAAACAATGTACAGTGCCCAGTATATAGGGCACGGATCAAATTACTAGACCAACAAACAGAGCAAAGACAGACACGCCCACAGACTTATATTGACGCCCCCGTACCAAGCACAAACCAATGGCAAAACAAAAGAACCACTCCTCTCCTACCCACACCACAACCAAAAATAATCCCAAGCACACAGCTAAACTTCCCGCCACTCCCAACCCCTAAACAAATATCACAACCCCCAATACAAATTAACAGACAAAGTAAAGACAACGACATGGACGACGTGACCGACTTATTCAGCGAAATGACTAGACTTAACTCACTAATCAACCTGACTAATATGATCCGTGCCCTAAAAGACCTTAACAACGCCCTGGAAAAGGCAAAATCTAAACCTGAACAATTCTCTGTTTTCATGAACTTCACGCAACATGTACACGAATACAACATCTAAGGACACAGCGACACTGCACATCAGCTCATGGAACGCCAATGGAATCATGGGTAAAGTAGGGGAGCTTACGTATTACATGAACACACACAACATTCACATCATGACACTCAACGAAACAAAACTAACGCCCACACGTAAACTCAAAATACACACATACACAACGTACAGAGCTGATAGGCCACAGCAAGGACCGGTTCCGGCTGGAGGCGTTGAAATATTGATAAAACAAAATGTCCCACACACACTTTTAAATTTAGCACACACTACACTAGAGACATTTAGCATAAAACTTACAGACAACACCATAATCACAGCAGCATACAACAGACCAGCAAACAACATAACAAACGCGGATCTCGCAACACTATTACACAAAACAAAAACACTAGTGGTCGGGGACCTGAACGCGAAACACACAAATTGGGACTGCAACAGAAGCAACACAAATGGCCACACACTCAACAGATACACAAACACACACGTCGCCATCATTATGCACCCTCATACACCGACACACTATCCAGAAAATGGATCTACGCCTACAACAATCGACCTCATTATAAACAAAAATGTCCCCAACATTACACCCCCTGAATCCCTCGCTGAATTCAGTTCAGATCATAACCCAATAATCTTCACCTTACACGGTAGGCAAATACACAACACAACAAAAATCATCACATCATACAAACACACAGACTGGCAACACTTCCGCCACACACTAGACAAACACATCACAATAAACAATAACATAAACACAACACAAGACATTGACACAGAAATACACAAATTAACACAGGCAATTAACAAAGCCAAACACAAACACTCACGCAACATAAAAACAAAAACACACAAACTAAACCTACCACAAAACATTTTAGACACAATTACACAACGCAACAATGCAAGAAGGCAATGGCAGAGGACCCGCCTCCCCCAACACCGCCAACACCTCAACGCCTTTAACACACTTATCAAAAACCAAATTAGAATACAACAGAACACAACATGGTCCCTAAAACTCTCCAGTCTAAACCCCTTTGGAAGCTCACCAAAAACCTCAAAAAACAATTCACCCCAATACCCACAGTCACACTTACAAACGCAACCACAGCGGCTTCTGACCCTGAAAAGGCAGAAGCCATTGGTAATGAACTAGCCAACGTACACGTAATTGACACACCGCACACACAAACGCATGAGCAAATCCTACAAGAGACACAACAATTTTTAAGCACAACACACCAAACAACACACACAATCCTCGCAAAACTCCTTACAAACCCTACAGAACTTACCAAAATAATCCGCACCCTGCCCAATCGCAAAGCTCCCGGACCAGACCGCATAGAAAACCTAATATTAAAAAACCTATCCCGAAAATCCATCGTACAATTAACGTACATAATAAACTCAATCATAAAGCTTCACCATTTCCCCGCTGCATGGAAGAGTGCCATAATCCACCCTATCCTAAAACCAAATAAAGATCCTCACAACCCCGGCAATTATAGACCAATTAGCCTCCTTAATACCCTCTCCAAACTGACCGAAAAGGTTATCCTATCCCGGGTAGACGAAAAATTACCCCCGACATCCAATTTGGATTTAGGGCTAGGCACAATACTGTACAGCAAGTATGCAGGATCGCAACCGATATCGCTACCCAATTTAACCAAAGTAAAGTTACGGTCATGGCCCTGCTAGACATCGAAAAAGCTTTCGATAAGCTTTGGGTAGCAGGGCTCATGGCCAAATTAATTAAAAACCATTTTCCACCAATCCTAATAAAACTTATCCACTCATATCTAACCAACAGATCCTTCCAAACCAAAATAAACAATTCTCTCTCAACCCCATAATGGCAGGAGTCCCCCAAGGCAGCGTCCTTGGACCCAAATTATTTAACCTATACCTAAGCGATTTCCCCACTTTCCAAAACACTAATACGGCTCTGTACGCAGGCGACACAGCCATCTACGCGCACTCATTCAGTGCGCAGGTGGCCAACAAACAACTACAAATACACATAGATATACTACAACGCTACTGGGAGAAGTGGAAAATTAAAATCAACGCCACAAAAACTGAAACCATTGTCTTTTCACGCAAATTCACACTAAACAGAGTAATCACACCACTACAAATACACAAACAAAAAATAACGCCCACACACAAGGTTAAATACCTAGGCACACACTTATACCAAACACTAAGAGATGGCCAACACATATCACACACAATTAAAAAAGCCCAACACGTAATCCGAAATCTCTACCCTCTCCTGGTTCAAAACAGTTCCCTATCTATAAAAAATAAAATCCTCATGTACACCGCAATCATTCGCCCCATACTAACATATGCAGCCCCAGTTTGGTGTAACGCTTCAGCAACCGCACTAATACCATTGCAACGTCTCCAAAATAAATGCTTAAGACTGGCCACCAGCTCTGGACGATATACACGACAAACAGACCTACATGAAATCGCAAACACATAACACAATACATAAAACAAATATCACAAAAATTTTATAAAACACAGTTAAACTCAAACACACTCACAAAACACATCACAAAATTAAGACACGACAACACTACACATAGATTAAAGCATAAGCTCCCCTACCAGACACTACCCATATTTTCGGAAAGCCTCCATGAGCCGAACACGTAACACAGACACACACAACAACAATGCAACACACAACACTCATCACTATACAACAATAGAGTCAACCACAGATAAAGAACATTTCGCATAAATTTAATGTCCATAGAATCATCAATATTGTTAAATTTTAAATTAGTTAAGTTAGTTTATAAGTTTTATTAAAATGCCATGCATTTAAATGGGTTTTTGTTCCCCCTTTTCCCATAAAACACAATCCTAACACGAATAAAATGTAAACCAAAATGTAGCAGACAATAACACAATGTTTTAAGCACACAACGCAATATACACTCATACACAGATATACACTCTTTTCTGTGAGTAGGAGCTCTGATAAAACCAATCATGTGTTTCCATATTAATTAATATTAATTAATGTTTATAAATAATTAAAATGAATAAAAAGATTTCAAAATGAAATGGCGTACAGGCCCAGTGGTCGGGTGTTCTAGCCCGCACTCCGTCACTTTTTGCTCCTGTATAAATTTTTTTTTTTGATTTTTTTTTGGCAAATAAGAAGTAATATTTGATAAATTTTATAATATTTATTAAAAACTTTGTAAAATTTATATAATAGAAAATATTTTAAATTTAAATAATTCCCGCTGTTTTTATTCTCTTTTATTAAATATTTGCGCAACTATAAGCAAAGTAATACAAAGTAAAACGGCACTATAATGAGTTCTTTCTCGCTACTTGCTGGCAAAACCTACATTTTAAAATTTTATCATCATTACAATGAATATGGAGATAGAAAATATCGATATTTCTGTGAAAAGCAGCATTTGTATGTTGCTCTCATTGCAGGAAACCTTTATGTTTTAATCACTTTTATGAAAATTACCATCCAAGTGTTTGCTGCAAGAATCAATAATTTTATATTTTATTTAAAATAAAATAAAAAAAATAAAGAGAAAAAAGCCGGCAGAGTGTGGGCTAGAACATCCGGCTAGAACACTGGGCCTGTACGCCATCATTTTTTCATTTTCAATATTCTTTTATTATTTTAATTATATTTACATTAATTTCTTAAAAACTAATGTTTGGACAACATGGTTGGTTTTATCAGAGCTCCTACTCACATGGGGAGTGTATATCTGTGTATGTGTGTAATTGCGTTGTGCGCTTGAAATTGTGTGATTGTCTTTGTTATAATTTTTATTTTTATTTGTGTATTGGGATTGTAATTTGTGGGAAAGGAGGTACCAAAAACCCATTTAATTATTTGACATGGCATGTACGCCAGCTCGCTATCCACTGCGCTACGCCGCCGCTTAGAACAGACTCAATTTTTTTTCTACAAAACAAGATGTGAAAACTTTGAACGCGTTTTTCTCGAATTTCCTTGAGAAGTGCATAAAACGGCCAAATTTGTATTATTTTTTTTGCGTGATCTACCATCTGGCCAAATTTCAGCCAAATCGGTGACCCCAACTACGTGGCTTCCCCTTGTCAGTGTTATTCGAGTCAAAGTCCAGTGGAACCTCCTCAGCCGCTTTTACGCGCAAAAAATGAAGCGAATAATTGTCCGAATTGCTAACAGCCTCAAACTGGTCTGCTAAAATCTCACAAATCTCATCTCTAGTAGTGTGTACTTGGTCATTGACCTTGAGCATTGGAATATGGGAACTTTTCTTGTAGCCGTTCATATTTTATATTTTCTTCCAAAGTGTAGTTTGGTCGGAATCAGTACCGATTGAAGAAACAAAACCACGCCAAGACTGAGTTTTAGACATAAGAAATGTGCGTCTGGCTTGCGCACGTGCTTTCTTGAAAGCGATTTGCTGTGCAAGTGTCGGATTTCTCCGGTAAACTTTAAGTGCGCGCTTTTTTGCACGAATATCGGCAGCAACTTGAGCATTCCACCAGGGCACTGACCTCGTTTTGAGTCAGCCAGAAGATTTCGGTATAGAAACCGAAGCGGAGAACAGAATACAAGCAGAAAGATGTTGTAGTTCTACAAATAAATCTGGTGATGGATCAGGTAGCTTTAGGTTGTTCCTAAATGCATTTCAATCCGCCAGATCAAACAACCAACTTCTTGTTGATGTTTGAGCATCAGAAACAGCATAATAAAGAAACGACACAAGAATGGGAAAATGGTCACTGAAATGGGCATCGTCAACTACCTGCCACTGAAGATGGGCAGCTAGAAATGAAGTAGAAAAAGATAAGTCGATTGCCGAAAAACTTCTTGATCTCATATTAATGTACGTGGCAGAGCCAGTATAGAGATGTGTAACATCATTGTTGTCCAAGAAGCTTTCGAAAATTCGACCACGGGCATCTGTGCTAACGGAACCCCAGAGTATGTTGTGGGCATTGAAGTCACCAACAAGAATAAAAGGATTTGGAAGTTGTCGTACCAAATCCTCAAGGTCATTTGGGTTCCAGTTGCCGTCAGGAAGGTAGACGTTGTGATCTTACGAGGAGAGAATACTTGGCATGCTACTGCCTGTAGCCTCGTCCTAATGTTGCAGTCTTTAAAAGGGACAGAAGACTCCAGGAAAATTGCAACGCCACCATGGGCACGACCAATAGGATCACCGTCTTTGCGGAAGATGTTATATCCCCGCAAGTTAAATGAATCAAGATGTTTTAAGTGACTCTCTTGGATGCAAACTACTCTGGGGTTATGTTCAGCCATTAAAAGTTTAAACTCAGCTAGGTGGTTGACGATTCCATTACAATTCCATTGGATGATATTTTCATATAAATAATGAATAGAAAATAGAAAAAAAGTCAGAACGGAAAAGCTGACTTTTGAGGAAAACCCGAAAAGTGTTAAGTTTTCGGGTTCCTCGGTTTGCTCTCAGGCCACCCACGCCTATCTTTGGGCTTTCGAGCATTTTTAACTGCCTCGTTGTCAATCGACATAGCGCTTGACTCTGAGTCAGAGGGAGAAATATGTGTGTCCTGTCCTGATAGAACAGGAGCAGGAGATGGCATAATAAATGATATAGATGTTTTGGGTGGTGTGTGTGGAGTACCTGGCAGAGCAGGTATGGGTACAGTTGGAGGTGTCAGCTTTGCAGTGACACTGGTCGCTGTGCTGGGGTTCGATAAAGCTGCGCTCATAATGGCACCCAAGTTTAGCGAGATAGCTTCCATAATAATTTTTTTAATTTCGGGTATAAGTAGAGCAGCGATATCACTAACAGATGGAGTAGAGATTGCAGGTTTGGCTGCAGTTACTTTGGAAAAGCTCAACGTCGGAACAGCAGAGTTCTGACGTATAAAAGCTCGTGCTTCAGGATAACTGCAATTGTTAAGCGTTTTGTGTTTTACAATCGCATACTATTCTTTAAAATGGGGACAGTTTCTCGATAGAGCGAGATGACTATCTCCACAATTCACACATTTTACCAGATCGGTACAGCGCTGTTCCTCGTATGGCTCTTTACCGCAGATACAGATTTTTTTGTCTTTGCACGACTTTGAAGAATGCCCAAACTTCTGACAATTAAAGCAGCGCATAGGATTGAGTATGTATGGCCTGACAGGCAAACTATACATTCCTACACGTATTTTGGATGGCAATTTGTGTAGCGAAAAAGAAACAATAATGGACGCAGTGTCTTCAACTACGCCATTGCCCTTGCGGGTAATACGCCGAACCTCAGAGACACCTTAAGCCTTTAGTTCAGAGCAGAGCTAATCGGTGGTACAATTTAACAAATGTCGACACGTGATAACGCCCTTGACAGTATTGAGGGTTGGGTGTGTGGACACCTCAACAGGTACGTCAGAAAAAAGAGATGTTTGCAGCAGTCGAGTTGCTTGTTTAGCAGTTCGTTGGCACTAACAGACCATCCTTAATTTTTTTCAAAGAATATACTTCCCCAACTAAACTATAAATGATGATTTATATATATATATATATATATATATATATATATATATATATATATATATATATATATATGTATATATATATATATATATATATATATATATATATATATATATATATATATATACATATATATATATATATATATATATATATATATATATATATATATATATATATGCCGCAACTAAACTATGGGCACTGCCCATCACTCATCTTTAATATTTCAAATCTTTGTTTTGCGTGTAATAAGTTCGATCACACCGCTGCCACCATTTGTAGCGTAACCAAATCTAACATGTGTTATTCCCTAAAAATATTGACCACGTGCAAGTTACAGATTCGTACATATACACACACTAACACTCGAATCGGAACTGCCCGTCACTCCCGATTCAGCATAGCACAAGTCCCGCACACCCCACACCAAATTTACACAGCAACGGCCAAGCGACAAAGACAGCGCACTCAGCATTCCTTTATCGTCTGCTGGCGCGTTACACTACCTCCTCCGTTATATATATATATATATATATATATATATATATATATATATATATATATATATATATATATGTATATATATATATATATATATATATATATATATATATATATATATATACATATATATATATATGTAAGGCATTAATTTATTACGGTCCTGTATTCTTAAAACTTCACTGTAAACAGACGTTGAACTATATCTTTCTTAAGTAGAACAGTCACCGTTGATACGTGAGACTGTGCACTATGGTTGTGAGTGGGTGAATTGTGCATGTGTGAGTGCATATGAGGGGTGACGCGGTCCAAGGGACGAGCGATGCTGTTGGTCAAACCAATGCTGTCTGTTGATGGCGGATTGCTAATTGTTGAGTGAGTATTCTCACTGTCATTCAGGTATATTCCTATTTCCTTATCCTCAATGTTATATATGCTAATCAGGGCGTGCTTGGCTTGTTCCAAGATTAGACCTGTATTTCAGTACTTGCACCGTGGGTGCAGGTGTTTCTTCCTCAGGGTGAATCTGGCTTCGACCAGGGTTGGACCTGAGGGAAATTCGTCCAAGTAGGGTGGATCTGGCAGAGGTCCAGGGTTGGACCTACTTGGGGTTGCCTACCTAGTGGGGTGTGACTGGTAGAGTCAGGAATGGACCCACTAGGAGATGCCCATTAGGGAATGCCTGTAATGGAAGCCTGCTTTCAGGGTGTATCTGGCTGTGGACCAGGGTTGGACCTGCTGGTGGTTGCCCGCTAACAGGGTGTGCCTGGTAGCTCCAGAATTGGATCTGTTAGAGGATGCCCATGAGGGAAGCCTACCATCAGGGTGGATCTGGCAGAGGTCCAGGGTTGGATCTGTTTGGTAGATAAGCTTGTCGTGGACAAGTATGTACAGGGCTTGAAGGCACTGTCTCCATATTCTGTAACATACCTAATCCTTTATATAATGTCTTGTGGTGTCGGTATGACATGTTGTATTTTTATAATGCAGGTGTGAAGGATACCAAGGCGACGCCCAAACCTTAGGCGCCGTTATAACCATCGATGTGATCGTAGGATGTCTTAGCATCAGGTCAACCGGTCATTTATACATATTAATCGTAATGACTTTAATTAGACTAGACTAGTATTGTTCTTCTAAAACTGTTTATATTGTATTTTATAACCGATCTATAACTACGTTAGAAAAGCCCTCTTATATATATATATATATATATATATATATAATATATATATATATATATATATATATATATATATATATATATATATATATATATATATATACATATACATATATATATATATATATATATATATATATATATATATATATATATATATATACATATATATATATATATATATATATATATATATATATATAAATATATATATATATAAATATATATATATATATATATATATATATATATATATATATATATATATATATATATATATACAGAGTGTAACAGCGAAACGAGCTACCTCGAATAACTTCTATGTTATTAAAGATACAATAAAATAGTATAAGACAATCTTATGCAGGACCAAGGGGGACATCCAACTATAAAAGAAAATATTTTTTTAAACCAGTGGTTCTCAAGCAACAACACAAAGTTAGGTTTTTTCAAATGAGATGCTATATATTTTTTTAACCCATTCGATAGAGTATTTTTTTCTGAATTCGTTTTATACCCTTACATAAGTAAAATATTGAGAAAAATGCGATTGAAAGTTAAAGAAATTTCATTGTTATAGTTACTTTTTAGTAGGCTATGAAACAAAATTGAGCTTAAATACAACGAAACATAAATTAAATACATTAAATTATTTGTTATTTACTTTATAAATAGTGTTATAAAGTAAATAACAAATAATTTAATGTATTTAAGCTCAATTTTGTTTCATAGCCTACTGAAAAGTAACTATAACAATGAAATTTCTTTAACTTTCAATCGCATTTTTCTCAATATTTTACTTATGTAAGGGTATAAAACGAATACATAATGGAATTCAGAAAAAAATACTCTATCGAATGGGTTAAAAAAATATATAGCATCTCATTTGAAAAAACATAACTTTGTGTTGTTGCTTGAGAACCACTGGTTTAAAAAAATATTTTCTTTTATAGTTGGATGTCCCCCTTGGTCCTGCATAAGATTGTCTTATACTATTTTATTGTATCTTTAATAACATAGAAGTTATTCGAGGTGGCTCGTTTCGCTGTTACACCCTGTATATATAAAAATAAAATCAGTTAGAGTTAGTTAAAGACGTTAACTTCAAACATTTATTTCATGGATATATATATATATATATATATATATATATATATATATATATATATATATATATATATATATATATATATATATATATATACATATATATATATATATATATATATATATATATATATATATATATAAATATATATATATATATATATATATATATATATATATATATATATATACATATATATATATATATATATATATATATATATATATATATATATATATATATCTATAAAATAAATGTTTGAAGTTAACGTCTTTGAAAAAAAACTTATTTTATTTCACTGAGTCCGTCAAAACACTTTTATTAATCTTACATGTGTCTACAAGATAAATGACGTCTGATATTTTCATTTTCTTAACATTAGCTTTTATAAACATTGTAATATTTATTTCATAATCATCAGAAATGTAACCATTGTTGGATTATACAGAGTCCGTTATATGATACTAGAGGCTATATTTTATATAACTTCCCCATCCTCAGCGGGAAACATACCTAATTGAACTGGTGTGTTTTCGTTAGTTTTGATTTTCTTAGTTACCAATTTATTTTTGATTTTAATTTTAATGATTAAAATTATTATTAAAATTATTACAATCATTGTAGTTATGATTGTTAATCCATGATTAGCGTGAATATCTAATTCTACTTCATGATCTATTTTTTCGAAATGCAAGTTGGGGTATTTAATTTTTTCCACATTTTTTTTATTTAATTTGTATTATTGTAATACGTAATGTTGGTTACTGGATTTTTAGAAATAGTAATTACTCCATGTTTTCTTGATTTTTGGTTATAAATTACGTTATTAATAGCTAATTTACAATTATTATTATTCTTAACCAAATAAATTCCTTGGAGATTATATATGATTGTATCATCCTCACAATCTAATTTTATAATATTCTTATTTTTAAACATTAATATGTAACTATCACCATCACTTAGGTATTCGACGTTGTTTTGTAATTCTACTTCGTAATACGCGCACTGTTCATTTTTATTATCTAATAAACTAATAGCACATTTACTAGGTAGCATTGTTTGTTGATAGCAAAAGTATAGTTTGTTTATTTTTGCACAAGGAGTGTTGATGATTTTTACCTCATTGTTTCTAATCAAGGCATATTCGTTTACAAGGGTTATATAATATTTGTTATTTAATTTTGTTGGTACTGGGATCAATCTTTTTAATTCGTATTTTTTGTTATAAAACTTGGGAATTTCAATGAAATAAATGATTCTATAATTTTAATCGATAGTACATTTCATTTTGATTAATTTATCTAGGCTAATTAAATTTAATTCTTCTTGATTCATGTCTTTTAAGTATCGTTTCAGGATATGGGTACGCATCATTTTAGGGAAGTATGTTTCTAATTTGCAAAAACTGATGAAGGTTTTTATATTTTCATAATTAAGGAGATTTTTATTTTCTTTAATACTATTCACAAGATGTTCTTGATTTTTGTTCATTTGATCTATAGTGTCATTAAATTTCTTAATTAATTCTATTACTTTATATTGATTTTTTTCAACTTTATCTTGATTAGATTGTAAGTGTTTTAGGATTTTATCGTATCGTTCTTCGTCGTCTGAATCTAAGTTACCGGAAATTAATTTTATTATATTTCCTAGTCCGTTTACTAAACCTCGTTTCTTTCTGTTGATGCTATTTTGCTCTGGTTTGTGGCTAGTAAAGTTATCAAATTGAGCATTGATTGTTTTCCATAGTTAGTTAATTATGTTAATTTCTAGCCGTACATTGTATGCTAAGTTGTAATTAAATTTCTGAATTAAATTAATATATTGTTCTTATACTTTGTTTGTACTTAGTTTTAAATTTTCAACATCGTTGTAATAAGTTAATGTTAATATAGTTGCTTGTAAATATGCGTTACCAAGAGAAGTTATGAGGTTGCCATTGTTTTGTGTAATGTTAATTATGTTCTGCCCTTGTGTCAGGATGATGAGGATTTCTATGAACAGGATTGATCTGTAACATCAGGGGAATCAATTTTTCTGGGTCTTTGAATATTTGATAAGTGTGTCTTTTTGTTTTTGTCTGTGAGAATTATTTTGTTTGAATTTGTTTTGTAAAGTTTCTTTTTATAATTTTTGCTGTTTTTGTTTTATTTATTAATTGTCTATTTCTTTCATAGCCGATTTCTAGTATTTCTATATTATTGTCTTTGCCTTGATGTGAATATTTTTGTTTTACCGTTTCTATATTTTTATTTATTTCTGCGCATAATTTTTCTGTATTGTTTTTATGTGTTTCGACATAGTTCTGTGTGATTACTTGGTCTAAGTCTATATCAAAAATTGATTTATTGTTAATGTGACCTTTCAGTATTTCGAAGGGTGTGTATTTTGTGGTAATATGTACGCTACTTTATTATTGCATATCTTACTTTGTCCGCTATAGTTGTTTTGTTAAAAGTTTTTTGTAGATTAATACATCGTATTTGTTCGATTAATGTGAAGTGAAATCTTTCTATTTGTCTGTTTGAATTAGGGTGTTGGGGTGCTATAAAGTGTAGTTTGATTTTATGTAATTGAAGTAATTCTTGTATTATTTGGTTTTAAAATTCTCTACCGCTGTTTGAAATGATCAAGTTTGGTGTGCCATGGTGTGAAAAGTAGTTTGTTAAATTGTATGCTATTTCAATTGAGCTAGTGTTTTTATTGCTTGAGTGTATTTTGAAAATGCGTCAATGATCGTTAGTTGATCTGTTTCTTGGTGAAATAAATGTGAATATTGATTAATTAATTTTTCTAGTTGATTTCTTCTGAATTTAGGTGTCCGATACGAAATTGATCTGTTCTTGATACTTCGTGGGGTTCTACATTGTTTAATTCGAAAAATTGTAATGGCTGTGTGTTCATAGTCATATTTTCTGCCATTATTATCTCCGCGACGGTTGTATTGTAGACTGGGAATAAGTATTCATGATTTTTAATTTTAGTAATACCTTCTGGTATGTGTAATCCGATTACGTTCGTTTCTTTGACAAGACCATCTCCGTTTCGGATGTTCTCACATTTAAAATTTATAAATTCTCTAGTTTCAGGTACTATCATTTTTGTTGGCTTTGATTTTGTTGTATTTTTAAGTTTGTGCAATTTAATTTCTTTATGTGGAAGAATAAGTAATTCTCTAGTTAGATCTAAAATTGATTTTATTAATTTTAGTTGATCTAATCCGATTAAAATATCAAATTCCTTATAAAAATCAAAAATGTAGTATTCTAAATTATTTTCAATTTTAAATATTTTTGGACTTGGTATAATGATTTTAAACAATTATTTCTCTGTTCCGATTGCTTTGGATATTTCAAAAGGTTCTGAGTTATAATTATTATGGTAAAATGTTTGGGCTGCACGATTGGTTATAAATGATCGGGTACCACCGGTATCTATCATTACTTTTAAGTCGTTGTCGGGTAAAATGAAGTGTAATAATTCGTTTGTATAAAAATGGTTGTTTATTAATTCTGCGATTGGATTTCCGATGCAGTTATTTGAAAATTTCCGTCTTTGTAATATTGCGTATCATCAGATTCGGTTTCATTATTTACTATGAATTGTTCTTCGGAGTTATAGATTTGTTCTTGCTGATTTTCTAGTTCAATTGCGTATCTGTGCTATTTTGTGTATCATATTCGTTAATTTGTGTATTGAATAATTCCTCTGATATGAAATTAGATGTTCTGTTATAGGGCAAGTTATTTTTTGTTTCAAATCTGGGAGAGGGTTGTTGGTTGAATTGTAGTCTTTGTGTATAATTAGCGTTATGTGGTGCAAAAGTTTGTCTGGTGCACACGCTCATTGGTGTTGGTTTATATTGTTGTGTGGGTTGTCTGTATTGTTGTCTGGGTTGTTTATATTGTTGTATGGGTTGTTTGAATTGTACGTGTTTGTATTGTTGTACGGGTTGTTTGTATGGTTCTGTATGTGGTTTGTATGGTTGGTTGAAAAATTGTGTCTGGTTGTTGTTATAGAATGATCTGAGTGAGATTTCTTTAGTTTGTGGGTTTGGTAACGGTTTATTTATGTCCGATTTAAATGGTTTAGGTGCCTTACTTATTTTTCCTGTACACTATAATCGTTTGTTAATAAGCGACAGGCTTCGTCTAATGATTTTGGTTGTCTAGTCCTTAGCATGTCGCCTAAGGGTTCAAGTAAGGTCGTGAGGAAAACACGTAGCCATAGTTCTACGACATGAGTGGTGAACACGGGGATTACGAGTACGCCTAATTGTGAATGTAGAACTGCGAGGGTGCGTCCCATATGATCTTTTGTTCTCCGTAAATATTCTAATGGTGTTTTATTTTGAGATTGCTTGAATCTACCGATTTCTATACAAAGTGTATAGTTATATAGTTATAGTAAGTGTTAAGTGTACTCGTACAAAATATTATGTAATCAATATTATTTTTAAGTCAGCCGTAGCGACACGACTGACTAGTCGACTACGTTAGAACGCTACTGGGACAGGTGGTAAATAAAAATAAACACAAACAACACCGAAACCATAGTCTTTACACGTAAATTCACACAACAAAATATTTACACCACTCGAAATACACAAACAAAAAGTTACACCCACAGACAAAGTAAAGTACTTGGGAATACACTTATACAGAACACTAAGACACAACCAACATATTAAACACGCAATTTACAAAGCATGTGCCGTAATTCGCAACCGTATCCTCTCCTTGTTAAAAGTAGCTCCCTAACTGTAAAAAATAAAATCCTCATTTATACATTAATCATTCGTCCCATCATCATGTTTGCGGCTCCGGTCTGGTGTAACGCACCGGTCACCACCACAATACCACTGCAACGCCTTCAAAACATACTTTACATGTGAGATTACATATCACAAAATTTTTACAAAAACACACTAATTAATTCAAACACACTTATAAGAAACATCACACCAATTCGTGTCAACAACACCACATGTAGACTCAAACACAAGCTTCCCTACCAAGGCTTAACCATATTACATGAGAAGTTCCATGAACAGAACACCTAACACACACAACACCATACACAACACAAATCATTCCTCATACATAAGAAATGTACCATCAATCATCAAATAGATGTAATGTTTTGTAAAAATATATGTAATTTTAAATTAGTAAAGTTAGTAAGTTTAAACAAACATAATTTTTATTATTTTAAAAAATTAAATGGGTTTTTGGTAGCTCCCTTCCCCACAAATTACAATCCCAACACACAAATATAAAATAAAAATTATAACAAAGACAATGTTCAAGCGCACAACGCAATTACAAACATATACACTCCCCATGTGAGTAGGAGCTCTGACAAAATCAACCAAGTCCAAACATTAGTTTATAAGAATTAATGTAATATTATTAATTAAAATAATATCGGGTCGAGAGTTCGAGCCCCGGCAAATGCATTTTTGTTTTTAAAAATTGTTAAATTCAGGTCATCGACCAAAAATACTAGTCTCTGCCGATATAATCAGTCCGTTATCTAGTCAAAACCGGAAATCGGCTTGGACAGTACTTTTGTCTTTGTTTTGCTCATGTATTTACCCATGCCACGATTGATATAAGATGGGCCTAGATCTTATCAAAACAAAGTCGATCACCGTTAGCTCTAAGCAGATGAACCGCACCAACCGCACATCGTATTCTCCATTTATTAACCAGATGATGCCGAAAAACACTACCGTTTTTATTTGTATTGCTGGGTTTAACTGTTCTCCAGGTGTCTTGTCGGCGCACAGTGGGACGAAACGCTTGAAAAGTGGCCAAAAGGTAAATTTTCAAATATTCGATTTTTGAAAAAAATTTTATACCATCTTATTAAGAATACTTTAGACTGTAGAAAGCAATAATTTTTTATTATTATAACATTACGGAAATACATAAAAACGACCTCTAAACACAAAACTTTAAAAATTTACTTTTTTAAAATGTAAAATGCCAGTCACTATATCATTTTTATTTTTTAATCAAATTTCAAAACTCAAAATGTTTTAAAATGCTATTACATTTAGTCTCAAAATGTTTATTTTAAAATTTTAATAGACGAAGCGAATTTCATATTATAGCTTCCAACATGGCGGTCCGTTTTTTTTTTGATGAGTTTGGCATTTTCATTTGAATATAACTTTTTAGCGCCGCTTCCCACCGCTTTAATTTTTACATATTTATATACATAATACTTTTGGGAAACAAGATCAAAAATAAAAATTTACCCACCTTTCCCCGAATTTTCGTAATTTATATTTTAAGTGGCGGCCGACCAGCAAACAAATATGTACTACGCTGCGAGGATTTCTACTTTATATACATAATTTAACAAAAATCGGTATCTTAGATATAATTCTGTTATCAGTACCAGCGAATATTAGGAAGCTTATGAATTTTATTAATCTTTTAATCTATGCAAATAATATAAATAAATAAAGTGAGCTAAAGTGGGCTGGATTATGCAGACGAAAATATAATACACCTATTTGACGGTAAGTAAAACCTGCCCTAAAATTAGTTAAATTAAACCAATGCATATATGCATACTTAAAATTTTCGTTTCTGTTATCGACATTTTCTAAATATAAGATAAATTTAATCCCTAATACGGCAATTTTGTTGCAAGCGGCTTCATTCTTATATATTTCGGGATCTGTAAATTATCTTTTCTGATGTATTGTAGGTATACTTGCTAATAATATGATTAATTATTATGCAAGAATGCCTAATTATTTAGTAATTACTTACATTGTAACCAATTGCATTAAATATTTACACCCTCCAAATCTAGTAAGAAAACAATATAAATAGGCAGTAATAGTGTAATACTTTCAGTTCTTGTGTTTATATTAAGCCATAAACATACATGTTCAATTAAGCAATCTGAAAGAGTTTCGTAAAGTTATAAAGCTATATCGTGTTACATAAAATAACATTTAAAGTGATTGTTTTAGCGGAATTTACAGATTAATAATACAAAAAATTACTATAATGTGTTTTTAAATAAAGATTTCAAGCGTATGCGAGAATTTAATTCTAGAAAATGTAGTCGTCAAGCTACAAATGAAGATTTGCTTCATAATTTTTTAATAACCTCAGATCCGTATATTACGAGTCTAAGGCATAAAAACATTATTAATAAAGACACTTTATGTGAAGATGCTCTTAATTTATTAAATATTTAGTTATATTTTATATCAATCAAAAATAAGTCATGATATTGAATATTATGTATTTCGATATCTACTAATAATTTTTTTTTCCATTGCCTAATAGTTCTTGATACGCTATGAGAGCGATCATTTTGATAAATAACACATTACCAGCCAAAACAAAAATAAAATTACTAGTTTTATACGATATAAGAGCTATGGATTTGATAGATTAAGCATTATCAAACAAAACCAATGACATTTTTTTCAAAGTTAAACTTTGGTTTAATTGTAAATTTGATGCAAAATAATATGCAAAAAAAAATCTTCAAAATCTTTATTAATTACCGAATGGCTAGTTTTGGCCACTTTTCGAGCGTTTAGTCCCACTGTGCGGCGTTTCCGCCAAGAGATTACCTAGTAGTTTCTTACTGTAGTACGGGCAGGTGTTTCCACCGAGGGTAAACACTTTTTAACTGTTCTTCAGGTGTCTTGCCGGCGTCTCCGCCAAGATATTGCCTAGTAGTTTCTTACTATAGTACTTGCAGGTGTTTGCACCGAGGGTAAACACTGTTTAACTGTTTTCCAGGGGTCCAGCCAGTGTTTCCGCTAAGGGATATCCTAGTAACTTCTTATTATAGTACCTTCAGCTATTTTCACCAAGGGTAAATACTGTCTAACTGTTCTCCAAGTGTCCTGTCAGCGTTTCCGCGAAAAGATTTCCATTAGTACCTGCAGGTGTTTCTACCGAAGATAAACACTGTTTAGCTATTCTCCAGGTGTCTTGTCGGAGTTTATCAAAGACTTTTACTTTTTCGATGATATAATCCTTTATAAATTCAATCGCGTCTTTTTCGAATTCGTTTTTAGATAATTGAATGTGTATTCTTACTTTATCAGTGTGTAATTTTGAGATATTTGGCTTTGAGGGTAAATGTAATACTTCGGTAATTATTATTTGATTTTTACCTATATTTACAGGTGTTTCACTGACAGTTATTCCGATTATTTATAAGGTCTTCTAAATTTGAGTGAACAGTGCTATCTGTGTCTGATTTATGTGAGTTATCTGGTTCAACAAACATAGATTGTGAATCGTTTGCTGGTCGGAAAGTGTCATTGAAATTTTGTATATAATTTAAGAAGTTATCTGTGCTTTGGCCTGTCGAATTAACATTTAATTCAATTCGAGAAAGTGCATCTGCATTTTTATTTAAAATACCATTTTTACTTTCTTATACGCAGTATAAGAAAGTATTGTAATCATGAAAAATTTCGAACCCAAGATTTTAACGGAAATATACGTTTTGACCTTCCCTGAATCGATTCCAACTATTTTTGGAATGACGTTCGTCTGTGTGTCTGTGCGCGTGTGTGTGTGTGTGTTTGTGTGTGTGTGTATGTTTGTGTGTGTGTGTGTGTTTGTGTGTGTGTGTGTGTGTGTGTGTATGTGAGCGCTCTACAGCCCAAACGGCTAAAGGGAAAATTATGATATTTTAAACTTAAGACTTGTATGTGCCTGGTACGAAAACCTCCTATTTTTGAAAACCATATTCCGACCGGAAATGCTCTAGTCATTTTTTGCAGTTTCTGCAATTACTCAAAAATGGTTACAGTTACAAAAAATTTTCGTGAACAAGAATTAATGGTATTTATATTTAGCACAACTTTTGCTTGTATCTTTTTTCCAAAAATAGTACTGGTTTCAAAATAAATTTCTGCTTATATATATTTTTACATAAATCGTATCATCTGCGCCTGTCAATTGTTTAACAAAATAGACTTGAATAATTTGAAGTTTGACATTTTATATTTATTCTAAGAAATATATTTAGTGTAAAAGCGATCTAAAGGTTAGAACAAATTTAAATTTCCTCTTTAATTTACATTTTTTTGCGATGTTTAAGTCACTCCCGTAGCCGCTGCACTGGGTGCAGCGCGACGCTGCAGCCCGAACTGCGCTTACTGGTGGGACATCTCAACGTGGTTCAGGTCAAGCAACAACAAAAAAATATTTTTTTTCTGGTTGTTAGATAGATTTTCTGTCAAGGTACATAGGGATTTTGAGAAATGTTGAAAAATAAAAAATAGGGAGCACTCCCAAAAATTGAGATAAAAGCATGCACCAAAAAGCCATTTTTCAACCAATCAAAAAACGAATATGTACCTCGACAGATAATTTAGGGTAGAACTCGGATCAAGAACAATCAATCAAATCGGATAACCCGTTCCGACGGTAGATGTCCCACCAGTTTGCGAAAAGTGGTTTCGAGATAATCGCGTTTGAAGTTTTGGGACTGCATGCGGACCACCGGGACACAGGTCCACTAATTGGCCTGTACCTTTTAAACGAAGCTGTTGGCGGACTTCGGGTAAAGTTTACAATAAAGTAGACACCCAAAGAAATTTTTTAAGCCCAATTAAAAAAAACGATTTTTTGAAAGTTCAAAGAGTACTAACCCCTTAAAGGGGTTGCAATAATACCAGCTATTTCATTTATAATTCTACTGCTGAGTTCATTTATGTCTAATTTAATTTAAAAATAGTATGAATTACTTCTTCTGGAGTAGTTGGAAACATAAAGAAAGAAGTTGAAGGTGAATTTATCAATGATGAAAAGTTACTAATAGCTCCAAGAGTGAGCGGAGAAAGTGAATTTATAATATTTTCTGCAGCAGTGCAAAAAAAAATTATTAAATTCCTTAGGCGTTATAGAAGAATTACTAAGAGGTTTAATATTATTTCTCTCAGAATTAATGATTTTCCAACAATCTTTAGATTTATTTGTAGAGCTTAAAATAAAGTTATCATATGCATGTTTCTTTGCATACAATAAATCTATTTTATAGATATTTTACGGCCGCTTATAAGCGGAAAAGATCTCAGGATGTTAAGTAATGTTAAAACGATGCTTGATGTCAAGTAGTAATTCTCTGAATTTTCTAAGTGAATCATTAAACCAATTTACAGGAATTTTTATATTGTCAATAACCTTTTTCGTGGCAAAATAAATTGAGGCATATTTTTCTAAGGAGTCAACCAGAAAATTAGTAGAAATATTTATATCAATATTCATGTCATCAACAATATTCCAATTTAAATTATTCAAAGATTCTCTTAATTTTAGAATGCCTTTTTTTGTTACGACTCTTATAAAACTCAAGTTTTGTGTCTTTTTATTTTGAGAAAAAGTAATACTTTGTCCACAGTGATCGGACAAACTAGGATCGATAACTTCACTTATAAAGCTATTAGATTTTAGATTTGTTATGATATTATCTATATAATATGCAGATTGAGCTGTAACTCTAGTGTTCTGAAAAATAGTAATTTTCAGATCAAAAGTTTTAAGAAGGTACACAAAATCATTCAAAGAAGGTGCACTGGGTGCAGCGCGACGCTGCAGCCCGAACTGCGCTTACTGGTGGGACATCTCAACGTGGTTCAGGTCAAGCAACAACAAAAAAATATTTTTTTTCTGGTTGTTAGATAGATTTTCTGTCAAGGTACATAGGGATTTTGAGAAATGTTGAAAAATAAAAAATAGGGAGCACTCCCAAAAATTGAGATAAAAGCATGCACCAAAAAGCCATTTTTCAACCAATCAAAAAACGAATATGTACCTCGACAGATAATTTAGGGTAGAACTCGGATCAAGAACAATCAATCAAATCGGATAACCCGTTCCGACGGTAGATGTCCCACCAGTTTGCGAAAAGTGGTTTCGAGATAATCGCGTTTGAAGTTTTGGGACTGCATGCGGACCACCGGGACACAGGTCCACTAATTGGCCTGTACCTTTTAAACGAAGCTGTTGGCGGACTTCGGGTAAAGTTTACAATAAAGTAGACACCCAAAGAAATTTTTTAAGCCCAATTAAAAAAAACGATTTTTTGAAAGTTCAAAGAGTACTAACCCCTTAAAGGGGTTGCAATAATACCAGCTATTTCATTTATAATTCTACTGCTGAGTTCATTTATGTCTAATTTAATTTAAAAATAGTATGAATTACTTCTTCTGGAGTAGTTGGAAACATAAAGAAAGAAGTTGAAGGTGAATTTATCAATGATGAAAAGTTACTAATAGCTCCAAGAGTGAGCGGAGAAAGTGAATTTATAATATTTTCTGCAGCAGTGCAAAAAAAAATTATTAAATTCCTTAGGCGTTATAGAAGAATTACTAAGAGGTTTAATATTATTTCTCTCAGAATTAATGATTTTCCAACATCTTTAGATTTATTTGTAGAGCTTAAAATAAAGTTATCATATGCATGTTTCTTTGCATACAATAAATCTATTTTATAGATATTTTACGGCCGCTTATAAGCGGAAAAGATCTCAGGATGTTAAGTAATGTTAAAACGATGCTTGATGTCAAGTAGTAATTCTCTGAATTTTCTAAGTGAATCATTAAACCAATTTACAGGAATTTTTATATTGTCAATAACCTTTTTCGTGGCAAAATAAATTGAGGCATATTTTTCTAAGGAGTCAACCAGAAAATTAGTAGAAATATTTATATCAATATTCATGTCATCAACAATATTCCAATTTAAATTATTCAAAGATTCTCTTAATTTTAGAATGCCTTTTTTTGTTACGACTCTTATAAAACTCAAGTTTTGTGTCTTTTTATTTTGAGAAAAAGTAATACTTTGTCCACAGTGATCGGACAAACTAGGATCGATAACTTCACTTATAAAGCTATTAGATTTTAGATTTGTTATGATATTATCTATATAATATGCAGATTGAGCTGTAACTCTAGTGTTCTGAAAAATAGTAATTTTCAGATCAAAAGTTTTAAGAAGGTACACAAAATCATTCAAAGAAGGTGAGTTCACTAGAAAATTTATATTGAAGTCCTCCATTAAGATAATATTTTTGTGCCCACCAGCCACATAAGTGAGAACTGTTTCCAGTTTGTTAAGGAATATACTGAAATCACCACTACAAGACCTATAAACCCCAACAACCACAATGTTGGTTTCATGTAAAATTATTCCGCTAAATTCAGCATGAAATTCAGAACAAAATTCTTGTAAACATAGTTTCTTAAATATAAATTCTGATTTGATGAATAATGCAACACCTTCATGCAGATGTATGGATCTGCAAAACGAATAAGCTAAAATATACCCGGGAATGTTGATAGTCATTAAGTACTCTTCTTTAACCCAATGCTCAGTAAAACATAACAAATTAAACTTAACTTTATCAATAAATAATATAATTTCATTAATTTTATTCGATAAACATTGTATATTAATGTGAAATAGTTTGACCTGAGATTCAGATATTAAGAGATTCAGTTCCTTGAGGCCAGATATCAGGATTTAACGCATCAGTGTAGTTTTTTGACTCAACTGTAATTTTAAATAAATAATAATCATGTTTCGATTTTAATTGTTCCGCAATGACTTCTGGAAATTTCTTTTTCAAATGGTCTTTTACATGTTCAACAGTAGCTTTAGGAACCATTCAATTATCGACCGTACTATAAACATTTATCTTTAGTTAAAATCACAATGATCTATACAGAATCCGCCACCCTTCTCGGAACACAGTGGGTTGTCATTATTATTATCTTATTCTTATTTTGTTGTAAGTTTTTTTCAAAGAAATTAATAGTATGTGTGACACAGTGTTTTCTCAAGTTACCTGGTACTATGGCACCTGGCAAAAATTATACGATTGTATTTCTGACGTTAATTTTCAACAAGGATTACCCGACATGGAGGCTTTTGATGGGGAGAAACCTCAACTAATTATCATTGATGATTTAATGAGAGAAAGTACTACTCAAGTTGTGGATATATATAAACTTATCGGTTTTCTTCCTCACACAAAATCTATTTCACCAGAGTAAAGGACAGAGAGATATCACGCTCAAGGGGGTGTTACCATTTAGAATTTTGAAAAAATCGAATTTTTTTTTTGAATATTTTTGTACCTTATACTATATACTTTCACACCCCAAAGCCGTTTTTCAATCCGCTAACTCGGTAACCACTCTTTTGCTAATTAAAGGAAGTAATGATAGCGCGTCGAAAACTGGCTTCCTGCACGCTGTGCGTTAGGGTTTAACAATGCGCGGAACTCATGTCGAAACTTTAAACGCGCTTTTTTCGAAGCCACATTTTTTGTGCTGGCCGATAACTTTTCTCAGCAACTATAAAAAGAATTTACTTGAACTTTTGGGAATATGTTCTACATTGCTTTCTTCGGCAGATAAACCACTGTCGTTTCAATATATTGATATTTAATATTTTTAAGAGCGCTCTAAAGCTGAAAAATGAGTGGAACAAATTGACAATTTTCTTCATATTTCCACCATTTTGTTAATTATCAACATTTCGACATGAAAGTAATCCATCTGCCGAAGAATCTTATGCAGATTATTAATTGCTTATCAATTTCTGTTTGAGATTAGCGGTTTCCGAGAATTATTATCGGCCAGCGGTGATTGTCAGCGTAACAAGGTCATACTGACCGCTGAAAATTTGAATTATGACAATAAATTTTTCCCACGCAAAAATGAGTTTTTATACCCCAAATATATAAGGAACAATATGCAAAAAAACAGAAAGTTGTAGATTGCCTTGTAGCTGAAAAAAAAGTTTGAAAAACAGCTTGAAATCGGCCGCCTAGATGGTAACACCCCCTTAATGCTAACTTTTCTATTGAAAATTCGCATGACAAATTCAAAATTTATCCCAACAAGAATGTCCGGAAAACAAGAAGTATATTCAAGATGCATATAATGATGCTACCGCTGAACAACACAGTTATTTAGTTTTTGATCTTAAACAGTCTACACCGGACTGGTGTCGTTTTAGAACTGTATCACGTGATAATCAAGTGTATGTTTATCTGCCTGTTAAAAAGTATAAATACAGTGGTACAAATTCACCGCCGATAATTTCATAAAATGCCTAAAACATTGATCAGCAACGTCAGTTATCTGAGAGCATGACATAAGCTTAAATTGGGTCATCGGGTATCCCTGTTAAAAAGTGCCCATAAGAAGGAGATACATTGTTTATGTGAGATCATTTATAATATTTTGCATGGTCAAGTTTCTATAAATAAAAATCAACGATCACTTTTATCACGTCAAAAGCAAACTTTACCTAAATGATACAAAAAGGGAGAGGGTGGGAGGAGAGAAAAAAGGTATTAGCACAACCGGAAAGGGAATTTCTACCTCTTTTACTAGCTTCACTCATAACCAGAGTACTTAGCGGCTTATTTAAAAATTAAAACTATAATAGAACACGCGAAGAAAATGGTTCTTATTCCAGCCAACACCCTGTAAAGGCTTCGACAAAATAATGATGATGATGATAATGACATAACTACTGATATGAAGAGAGTAATGAATTCTAATAAACTATCCGATCACGAAAAATGGTCACTATATCAGGAAACTCTGCAGAGATACCAGCATTTTAAGGATCAGCACTGCCAACCTATACAAATTCCAATTATTGACAGACAAGATATGAAGCATGCGTCATTATCTTCGTCGTCGTCGATAACTGTTAAGGAAGAATAAGGAAAAGAACCCGCGCGAGAACCCTATGATACAAAAGATATTTTAAGTATATTGCCGAAAAAATATAACGATAAAGCAAACAGTATTATTAAACGATTGAAAAGCGATGGTACTGGCATTTCATGGAATGATAAAGGCTTAGTTCAAATAGATGGTGCAGTTATTGCCGATTCAAATATCACCGATCTAGTGGGGGATGCTATACGATCACGCCAAAATATTAATCCTACTGGATGGTCAGAGTTCGCTTATCTGTTAAAAAAACTTAATATACCTGCAGAGTTAGTAGGTGTATAGAACTCCTAAGATTAACCGGAAGAGTGAGACCGACTCCGCTGCACAACCGGACGGTGATGATCCCGATACTGTCGGCTCAATTTCTGAATCATGAACAAACAACTAGCCTGTATATATTATGATCAATCAAATCCCTCGGGCTAGCGTCTCAGGAAACTTATACTCTGCATAAACCTCTAAGAAAACGATTTTTACGTAATAAATATAAAGTCAATAATATTCATAATTTGTATCAAGCCGATTTGAATAGTAAATATAACGATGGAATGAAACATATTTTGGTCGACATCGATGTTTTTAGCCGTTTCGCCTGGACTGTAGCAATACCTGATAAAAAACCATGAACAATCATAGAAGCATTCAAACAAAAATTTCAATGAAAGTAAACGTAAACCGGTATACATGCAGACGTATAAAGGATCAGAGTTTATTTACAGCTCGGTAAGAAAGTTTTTACAAGAAAATGATATAAAATATTACGTTACACAGAATCCTGATCTCAAAGCTTGCCTCTTTAAAAAGGTAAAACCGAACTTTAAAAACAAGAATGTACCGTTATTTTACACATAATAATACCTACCGTTATGTTGACATGTTAGCACAGCTTACTAACGCTTACAATAGCTCGGCTATAAAAATGCCGCCTAAAGACGTCAATGATACTAATGTGTTAGAAGTGTGGAGAACTCAGCACGAAAATGATAAACCCGGCAAAGGTACACGATAAAAATTTAAACCTGGTGATTATGTGCGCATTTGTAAAACAAAACACATGTTTGAAAAGTATATGAAAAAACTGGTCCGATTAAATTTTTAAAATAATACGCGCAATAAAACGGACGCCATCGACAGCGTACAGAATCGTTGACGAGATTATCGAGGGTACCTTCTAGGAAGCGTTATTGTAAACGAAAAAGCAGTATATAAAATAGATAAAATAATAAAGACTCGCGGTACTGACCCCTTTTGGCGCTTGTTAAATGGAAAGGTTATAGTGACAAATTTAACTCGTGGATACTAGCAACAGAACTAAAGAAAATATGATGAATTTCTATTTAACACTATTTAGCAATAGTTCCCTGGAATATTTTCCAGAAAATAAAACAACATGTTTTTACACATTGTTACAAAGATTGGGTGGAGAATGAGAGGTCGCCGTCTCCGAAGTTCAATATCCATCGACTTTTTACCCCGCTAACGATAGTTCGAACCATGTATATGTGTTGGGCATTTCAATTTCCCGCGCTCCGCTGTCAACTATGTTCGTCGATACGACACCATGAGAGCGCCACCAAAATGCGAACTGTAATTCGCAACAAGATACTATATTCACATTATTGAAAATATTCATCCTTCTTCTTTTTATATATACGAGTACGAAACGCATTGTAATACTTAAGCCAATATTCTGTAACAAATAAAAACCTTCGATTTTACTTGATAGTTATTTTCATCTCAAATTCAAACAGGTTATGGGCCCAGGCTCGCGAGTGATAAACGTGGAATAACGTAATCTATAAATCGAAAGCGTATTTGTTCTTAACTTCAAAAACAACATTTTCACGGAAACTGCATTAATCACTTCATCATAAACGCCCGCATCTCAGTGTTGCAAACAGTGCAGATTAAAGCACGAACTCAGACAAGAGAAGCACCAAATAACAGAAAGAATGGCATCTACTAACATAGTGAATTCTACCAGGATTGAAATGTTAACGCGGAACAACTATGACACGTGGAAAATACAGATGGAAGCAGTACTCATAAAAAACGATGCATGGGGCTACGTCAGCGGCGATATTTCGAAGCCAAATTTCAACAAAGAAGATGCAGCACTCAGCACATCGCAAGTCGCACTCAACGCATGGGTGGCCGGAGACCGAGAAGCTAAGTCAGATTTAATCCTTTCTATAAGCCCAAACGAACTAAAACAAATACGTGGTTGCAGCACATCCAAAGAAGTTTGGGACAAACTTGAGTCCGTATATGCGTCAAAAGGACCCACCCGAAAGGCCACATTACTAAAAAGTTTAATGCAACATAAAATGGAGGAAAACGGTGACGTCCGCGAACACTTGTCAAAGTTCTTTGACACCGTGGACAAACTACAATCGATGGAAATTGAAATTAATGGCGATCTCATGACTATTATGCTACTCTACAGCTTGCCTAATAGCTTCGAAAACTTTAGAGTTGCCATAGAGTCGAGAGACAACCTTCCCGATGCCGAATCATTACAAATAAAAATTGTGGAAGAAGAAAACGCCAGAAAATCTCAGAAACCGAATGCTAATCATTCATATGGTGCGATGTTCGTCAATCATCATGGCCAATCAGCATTCAACATGCAGAGAAAGGTCACAAATTTCAATCAACGTGACAAGAATCAGGTGCAACGTCCAAGATACAATTGCAACTACTGCAAGAAACCAGGCCATAAAGCAGCCGATTGTCGTGCAAAGAAGAGAAACTCAAATCAAAACACAAACTACGTTGAAGAGAAAGACGTTGGCAACATTGAAGAGAGCTACGCCGGTAACGTTGAAGAAAGCTATCCTGTCAACAAGGATGTGAACGAGATTGCGAATTCATCATCAACTTTCAAGACAAATAATATCAGCAGAGAAAGATGGTGTCTGGACAGCGGGTGCACTTCTCATTTATGCAAAAATGAAGAATTGTTCATAAATACAAAAAACACACAAAGTGGACTAAAACTAGCATGCGGATCTACAATTCCTGTAATGTCCAAAGGCGACGTACAAATAAATGCTTCAGACGGTCACGTGAGTAAAGCAATAAAACTCGAAGAAACCTTGCTTGTTCCAGATTTAAATATAAACTTGATGTCCGTCTCTAAAATCGTAGATAAAGAACATGAAGTATTGTTCACCAAAGATCATGCTATTATCAGAAATTTACAAGGCAAAATCAAGTTGATAGCTGATCGTGAAGACGATTTATTCTTTTTGAGAAGAGGAACGCAGACAACAGTCGCAGTGATGCAGATATCTGGCACGAGCGTCTTGGACACATCAACCACAAAGATTTATTAATGATGGAAAACAATCAAACAGTGAACGGAATGAAATTCAAGAAAGGGGAAAAACCAAACAGATGTAAAATTTGCATACTAGGAAAAATGACCAATACTCCATTTCCAACCCATACTAAGAACGCTTCAGGAATTCTAAATGTGGTCCATACCGTCATTTGTGGCCCAATGAGGACAGAATCCAAGAACGGTTCTCGATACTTCATCACCTTCATAGACGAGAACAGTCGTTGGTGTGAAATCTATTTTATACGGAACAAGAGCAAAGTATTTGCAAAGTTTTCTGAATACAAGAAATTTGCCGAAACTCAAACTGGTCGAAAAATAAAAGCTCTTCAATCTGACAACGGGACGGAATATTGCAACGACGAAATGAACCAGTTACTGAAAAAAGCAAAACGGGATCGCTGAGAGAAAGAATCGCACCTTGGTTGAAGCGGCTCGTTGCATGATGATCCAGTCAGGACTCCCACCATCTTTTTGGGCAGAAGCAATAGCAAACGCAAATCACATAAGAAACAGATGTCCAACCGAAGTCCTGAACCATGCAACTCCCTACGAAAAATGGATAGGCTCAAAACCTAACATAAAACATTTAAAAACTTTTGGTTGCAGAGCATACATGCTATCCAAAGATCCTAACAAAAAGAAATTCGATGCCAGAGGAATTGAAGGAATTTTCGTCGGATATTCCGAGATCTCTAAAGCCTACCGCATCTGGATCCCTGAAGAACGAAAAATCCGAGTGTCAAGTGATGTAAAATTCTTCGAAGAATATTATTCCAATGAGACATCCGATGACATCACTACTGATGAAACCAAGTACTCAAATGTTGACCAAGAAACGGAATTAGCCATAAAACAAGGCGGAATCTCCCAAATCGATCCACATCCAGCTGAAGAAACGATTGAGACAATTTCAATCACGAAGAAAGGCCCGGGTAGACCTCGAATTATTCGGACAGGAAAACCAGGTAGACCTTCCAAACAATACTGTTTAATAAAAGAGAATCGAACCGAGGCATCCGACAAGCCTTTATCCTGCCCTTCGACCATTCCAAACAGTGAAACAACAGAAAATACATCTGATGGCTCAGATGATGAAGATCAGCAAGAAACAAATATTGCCATGCTCGCTTCGGAGATACCATTTTCGGAGGCTATGTCAGGTCCATATGTTGAAGAATGGAAAGAGGCCATTCTGTCGGAAATCAAGTCTTTAATTGCCAACGATACTTGGGACGTTGTAGACAAACCGTCGGACGCCAAGATCATCGGAAGCCGAACTATACTCCGAAACAAAAATACAGCAAATGGAAACATAGAACGCAGGAAAGCACGAGTAGTAGCAAGAGGATTCGTTCAACGCCCCGGAATCGATTTTCATGACACCTTTGCACCAGTGGCTAGACTCAATTCGCTTAGACTACTAACAGCACTTTCGGCAGAATCAAACATGAACATTCATCAGCTAAACATTTCAACAGCATATCTCAACGGAGATATAGACACCGAGCTATACATGGAGACACCGAAACTATTGAAAGAAATGCTCGAGAGGATAATACAAACAGACGAAAATAAATCACTCATTACAAAAGCTAAGATAATGTTTGCAAACCTACGCGGAAAGAATAAGGTATGTAAACTAAAGAAGGCCTTATATGGACTACGTCAAGCCGGTAGACAATGGCATTCTAAGCTAGATGACGCCCTTAAAAACATTGAAATGCTACCGACGAATGCCGATCCCTGTACATACGCCGATACCGACAGACAGACGTTTGTACTAATTTATGTCGACGACATACTCATCACATCAGTGGATGATCACAAGGCCAAGAATATCAAAGATGAATTGTCGAAACGGTTTGTCGTGCGAGATCTGGGACTCGCTAAATACTGTTTAGGCATAGAAATTCACTAAAGCAGGGAGAGAATTTGCCTATCTCAAAGTGGGTACATATCCGAAGTTTTGAAAAGATTTGGGATGGAGAACTGCAAACCAGCATTAACTCCTATTGCCATCGGAAATAAATTAAACGAAATACTGGAACATGAAGAAAATGAAACAAAGTATCCTTATCGTGAGTTAATTGGAGCACTAATGTACCTTGCCATGGGCACACGTCCAGATATTGCGCATGCCGTCAGCTCCCTGAGCTAATTTAACACCTGTCACGGGAAACAACACTAGATTGCTGCAAAAAGGGCCTTAAGATACCTCAAAGGAACCATAGACAAGGGTTTACAGTTCCAACGGACACGAAAACACTTAGCTGGTTATGTTGACGCCGATTGGGCTAGTTGCGTCGTAGACAGACGCTCCTATACAGGATATGCCTTTATACTCGCCGGGGAAGCCGTCTCCTGGGAATCAAGAAAACAACGTACCGTTGCCCTATCCTCAACAGAAGCCGAGTACATGGCCATCGCTGAGGCCACAAAAGAAGCCATCCATCTTATTGGTTTTCTAACCGAACTGAGATTTGACTATTTTTCGGAAATTACTATCTACAATGATAACCAAGGAGCCGGAAATCTCGCCATGAATCCGATTCATCACTCGAGATCCAAGCATATAGATATAAGGTATCATTTCATTCGAGAGATATTGAAAAACAAATCAATGAAGCTAGAATATCTTCCGACTGAAGAAATGATCGCAGACGTTTTGACGAAGGGATTACCGACCGCGAAGAATGAAAAATGTACTACAGCCTTAGGTATCGTCAACCTTGAATGCTGGGAACGCTAAAATTGAGGGAGAGTGTTGGGCATTTCAATTTCCCGCGCTCCGCTGTCAACTATGTTCGTCGATACGACACCATGACAGCGCCACCAAAATGCGAACTGTAATTCGCAACAAGATACTATATTCACATTATTGAAAATATTCATCCTTCTTCTTTTTATATATACGAGTACGAAACGCATTGTAATACTTAAGCCAATATTCTGTAACAAATAAAAACCTTCGATTTTACTTGATAGTTATTTTCATCTCAAATTCAAACAATATGTATCAATATTCAAAGATCAGCACACATATGTTGAATATAACTTGTCGGCTGACAATTTTACCGAAACCGTATCTATGGATATTAAAGAGAACGGTACCGTGTTACCCGGAGGTTAGGCAGCCATTATAGATATCACGAATGAACTTAATGCAAGTGATATTCTTCAGAGAAATAATATAACATTTTGACACAATGCAAGCCTATGGAGAATTGAAACGTCATATGAAAACGATATAAGTTCTATCAAACTTTCACCTATATTGATGCAGCAATTAGGATACAATCCGTATGACGATATAGTTAATAATCCTGTTGCAAAAAATAGATGCAACGTTTTAGTCGGCATTCCATCTTAAATGTTCATTTATTGTGATTTGATTGAACCACAGTTTGTCGGTGATGTTTTGGCTCCCCTATTAAGAATTATAAGGGTAGATGTGAAAGATTATATATATGGAACAAATAAATCGATTATATATACTAAGCCACACTATGTGCCTCTCTTGAGAACCGAATTTGATCGCGTATAAATTGATATAAGATCACACACTGGTGATCCTGTATCATTTCAAACGGGGACACTGTGTGTGATACTTCATTTTAGACAGTGTAAATCAAACAATTAAGCGAAATGCGTACATATCCGTACCAAAGATATTACAACAGTCAGGCGGGTTCCGAACTGGGTCAAATGTCTCACCAGCCACGTAAACGGAAACCATTTATTTGAACAGCAGACTGTAATTATGGACCCAATGCGTCACAATCAGAAAAGCCAGATATGATTCCAGACATATTTAAGTTATAAAAGAAAAAATTTCTGCATGGTTTAAAAAAAACAGAAGTGGAAGCAAATGAAATAAAGAGAAAGTAGCATTTGAAATACAGAACGATTTAAGCGTATAAATGCATCAAATTTTGGTAAAATCTGCAAAATGCGTCAGATTACGAGCTGCGCAGCTACAGTACGGAATATGCTATATTCAAAATTTCATGGAAATTGTGCAGCAGTTCGAGATATTATATAATCTTGAAGTTAAAAAATGCGGGCTATTTATTGACTTGACAGACTCTTTTCTTGCTGCTACACCTAACGGTTTGACTGGTTTGGATAGTATTATAGGGATCAAATGCCCATCTACTGTATCTAAAATTTCGCCTGAAGAAGCGATATTGCAAAAAAAAAGTTATATTTGCAACATACGAAGATGGTATATTTTCTTTAAAGAAAACACACGATTACTATTTTCAAGTTCAGGGGCAATTACATATTAGTACGCACGCGGGCGCACGCGTACACCACATTTTTCATGATTACAGCACTAACTTATATTGCGTATAAAAAAGTACAAAGTCAAAAAACATTTTTTCAACAACTTTTTTTCATTAAGTTCAAATTTAAATATCACTTTAAGTACTATGTAATCATTCAGAAAATACACTCATGTAAACAAAATTACAATTTTCCACATTGGGGTCCAATGAAGTTATATTATTTATAGGTGTGCCAGTTAAGGATGTAAGTACTAAAACAGCACCTTACAGCCATACAGCCGTTTTGCCAAACGATAAAAATAATTTAGAAATACGGTTTATAATGCAATGATTATACGCAGTTACATTAATTGTAATAGTGAAAATAATACTCCTTGTAAAAAAGTAGGACGCTATACTAGCATCTAGTGTCCAATACATACAAGCGACCTGTCCGTATGTATTGATTCCTTTGGAATATTGAATATCTTTGGGGCGATGTTTTTGTATTTGAATCCTAAAACCCAGCATTATCGCATCATCTTTTACAACAAAATAAAAGTAGCCCAAATTCTCCAACCAAAAATAAAATTTATACAAATAATCACTGAAGTCTTCTCGTCTATTCGAGAAAATGCCGCATGAATTCTATTGATGCTCGCATTACCTTGTGAAAGATAGTGTGTTCTATAAAAACATTCTTGATTGCAACATGTTCCCAAGATACAAAAAAAGGATTGTCTTGTTAAAATTTTAAAATAATATTCGTAACTATTGCTATACATGATCGAAATCATCGAATTTACGGAATATTGACAGTAAGATAGTTTCTGAGTGTTTATGTTATTTCATATTTTAAAAAGGCATAAACTACAATTCTACCTTTCACTTTTCACACGATCTATAAAATTTTCAATACCTCATAAAATACATGAACAATTAATTAAATGCTGAACCGCTTTTTGGTATGATTACAAATGTGAATTTTACTACTCTAGTACAGATGCAGCAGGGTACGGGTAGAAAGACGCGTTCTGCTATAAGAGTGGAGACACGCTTGCAAACCAATAGAAGCATATACTGTGTTGATGTGCTAGTGCTATATATATGTATGAGCCGAGCACCACCCATCAACCTTCGACTATTTTATTATACCCTTTATTTTATTACATGCATTGCCAATACTTTAACTCATGTCTCCTGTAGTTCTTTTTACTTTCTTATACGCAGTATAAGTAAGTATTGTAATCACGAAAAATTTTGATCTCGAGATTTTAACGGAAATATATCTTTTGACCTTCCCTGAATTGAGTCTGACTATTTTTGAGATGACGTCTGTCTGTGTGTGTGTGTGTAAATGTGTGTATGTGTGTGAGTCTGTCTGTGTGTGTGTGTGCGCTCTACAGCCTAAACGGTACAAGATACAGTTACGAAACTTCAAACTTAAGATTTTTATGTGCCTGACAGGAAAACCTCCTATTTTGAAAAGAATATTCCAACAGGAAGTGCATGTTTACTCTATTCATTTTTTGCATTTTCTGCTATAACTCAAAAACGGTAGTTTTTACAGCAAAATTTTTAGATTAAAAATAAAAGATATTGATATTTTCCATAACTTTTAATTGAAAATATTTTTCAAAAAAGGTACTGGTTACAAAAAAAGAGTGTTTCTTCAATATTCTGATTTAACTCAAAAACGGTAGTACTTACAGCAAAATTAGTAAGAATGAAAATAAAAGATATTAATATTACGCACAACTTTTATTTGAAAAGTATATTCAGAAAAGGTACCAGTTACAACAAAAATTAGGTTAATTTCAAAATTACATTCAATACTTCTCACGTCTAGTAGCGGAGGTTAAGTCTTTATACTTGACCTCCACCAGTAGTTGATCTACTCGCCACGGCATGTCTGTCGCTGATCTAAAGACAGCGCTTAATATTGTAGTGCTACCTCCGCACTAAAGGTGGCTACTATAATGATGTCATACGCTATGCCACGACTCACTAAAATTTCAGTTTCCGTTTTATCTCGATAAGAAATCTGATCTTATATCGAATGGTTAGTGTATTGTTGCCGATTGTTTCATTTGTATACAATTGCGGATATATTTAGCGGACGATATTTTTGTTATGTTTATCAAAATTTCAAATTTCCTTAAAATTAATATAAGATATCTGTGCATAAGTGTGTTAATATACTTTCGTATACGCTAATATAATTTCGTATAGATCGTGGATAGATCGTTAGAATTTATAAAACATTTAAATTTTTCAAAACATTTTTAATTATGATGACTAATTAAAATGCGTATAAGAAAGTTCAGTGACAGACACGTCAGCTTTTTTACTTTCTTATACGCAGTATAAGTAAGTATTGTAATCATGAAAAATTTCGAACTCGAGATTTTAACGGAAATATACGTTTTGAGCTTCCCTGAATCGATTCCGACTATTTTTGGAATGACGTCCGTCTGTGTGTGTGTGTGTGTGTGTGTGTGTGTCTGTGTGTGTGTATGTTCTCTACAGCCTAAACAGTTGAAGCTAAAATTATAAAACTTTAAACTTAAGATTTGCATATGCCTGGGGTGTGCACCTCCTATTTTTGAAAAAAATATTCAAAGCGGAAGGGCCTGTTTACTCTAGTCATTTTTTGCAGTTTCTGCAATTACTCAAAAATGGTTACAGTTACAGAAAAATTGTATGAACAAAAAGTAAAGGTATTTATATTTAGCACAACTTTTGTTCGAATTTTTTTTCCAAAAAGGGTACTGGTTTCAAAATAAATTTCTGCTCATTATATATATTTTTACATAAGTCGTATCATCTGTGCCTGTCAATAGTTTAACAAAAAAGACTTAAATAATTTGAAGTTTGACATTTAATATTTATTCAAAGAAATATATATAGTGTAAAAGCAAGGTTAAAACAAATATTATAAATTAGGTAAATAATTAAACTACGATGTTGTTTAACCCATATGCGTAAAAGAAAGTTCGGTGCATGACACTGCAGATGTTTTAAATATAAAAAAACTACCCAAATAAAATTTGGTACAGCGTAACTATGTTTTTTTAAGATCAATTGTTGCTAAGCTGACAAATTACCGAGCACATATACACCACCCGTCAACATTCGACTATTATCCTAAATTTTATTATACCCTTTATTTTCTTATAGGGATTGTCAATAGTTTAAGTCAAGTTCGCTGTAATTATTTGTTTAAAATAAAAAACCACCCAAATAAATTTGGTACAGCGTAACCAAGTTTTTTAAGGCCAATTGTTTCTATTCTGAGAAATGCACTACCCTTTAAGTAGGACGACTTTCTATCTTACCAACTTACCATTGGTCAAACCAAATATGCAAGGGAGATTTTCCGACCACTAGCATTTAAATTAGTTATAAGAATATTTTTGTAATATTGTTAAAAAGTCAGTTTGATTTGAGCAACGAAGAGTTAAACACCGTTTTTGTTACATTATTTTATTTGTATTACATTACATATTTATAACATTAGTTTGTTTTGGGTAAATACTTTTTGTAATTATTTATTTGAAATTGTGTTTTGCTGTGTTCATATTTTATGATGGAATCACAGTCTATTGAATGGAGACGCGGAAATAAATGAAGGCTAGGTCTATCTACGCCAAGAAAAAAAAAAAAAAAAAAAATATATATATATATATATATATATATATATATATATATATATATATATATATATAAAGGGTGTTTTTTTTTAAAGGTATAGAACATTAAATTGAAATAAAACACATAAATATCGTGGTAATAGCCATGGTATTGGCTTTATTAAAAAGATAATTTTATGCCATCATTGTTAAATTATGATTTCGGACATATGGGCGCCGCGGCTGACTCGAATAAAGTGCAATCTGGAAGTCCAATTTTAGACCACTTTTCGTAGTAGCTGGAGCCGTATATCGGCAATAACGCGGCGAATGTTGGCTTCCAAGTTTTCCATTGTCTCTGGTTTGTCGGCGTAGACTAGGACTTCACATATCCCCACAGAAAAAAATCCAAAGGTGTTAAATCACAAGATCTTCACAGGTCCACTACGCGATATTATGCGGTCATTGAATGTTTCCCTCAATAAAACAATGGTCGCGTGCGCTGTGTAACATGTTGCGCCGTCTTGTTGAAACCACAGCTCTTCCCCATTAATACCATTCAATTGAGGAACAAAGAAGTCTGTAATCATGGTTCTATAGCGGTAACGTTCTGACCGGCGTCACTTTTAAAGAAATATGGACCAATGATTCCACCCGCCCATAATGCACACCAAACAGTGACTTTTTGTGGATGTAACGGTGCCTCAATAATGGAATGTGGATTATCTTCACTCCAAATACGGCAATTTTCCTTGTTGACGTAGCCGTTCAACCAAAAATGAGCTTCATCGCTGAATAAAATTTTGTGGTGAAATTGAGGATCAAGAGTAATCTCGTTTTCGGTCCATTCAGCGAACGTACGCCGCGCAAGTTAAATATACCTATGTATCTTTGATTATATTATATTACGCTTTATCTCTGCTGACTCGTTACATTTGGCATAACAAATGATAACACAACTATATAGAGAAAAAGAGATTGTAAAACGCATTCTCATGTCTGAGAGCTATCTGTACACTTCGTGAATAAAGTTTTTAAAAATAAAAATTCCTATTGAAATTTTATATTTGGCGCAGTCGGTAGGATACGCGAAACAAACTACGATCGGAATTCATTAAACTGAACCAATCCGTTGAAATCGCAATTTGTTCGTTTTAACGTTAATTCGCGAATCGATATATATAAAACAAGATAAGTGAATCAGCGCTAGCATCATCAAAGAGACAGAAAAGAGAATCCGTTGCAAAGAGCCACCAAGAGTAGTGCCAGCATCGTCAACTCCGTTCTTCGTTGCAAAGAGCCACCAAGAGTAGTGCCAGCATCGTCAACTCCGTTCTTCGTTGCAAAGAGCCACCAAGAGTAGTGCCAGCATCGTTAAACCTCCGGACGCAGAACCCGCAAGACGAGAGTCAGTCCATCACCAACAGTACACCGCTAATGAAAATTGCAGTGACCAACGTCATATTGTGCATAATTTTATTGTAAGTACAACTTTATAAACTTTATTGTAAAGCTAATATTCTATCAATCTGAACGACCTATTAGAAACTATATTAGAAATCGTAACAATGGCTGATAGAACTAATAAAATTAGATTCGCATTAAAATCGATCCCACAATATAATGGAGATCCAAACAAACTAAGTTCATTTATCAATGGCGTAAACACAATTCAAAATTTATTCGGAAATCTAAATCCACCTATGGACGATTTCGATAAGGCTATTGCATTTCTAAATATAAAAAGTAAAACTACAGACAAGGCATTAGATAGCATAAAAGATGTTGAACTCCAAAACTGGAACGATTTAAAAGAACATCTAATAAATAATTTCAAAGATAAAACAAATTCAATCACTATTATGAATGATATCTTAAAACTACAAAATATTAAAAACCCTTACAAATTGTTAGAAATAATTAAAGAAAAATTTCTTGCTTTCAAATCAAGACTTAGCATTGAAGAAAACGACAATAATACAAAATTAATAATAACATCATTTTCTGAAAAACTAATTGTTTCACATTTTATATCTATAATAAATGACCCATACAGAAATAATATGGCGACAAGAAATCCAAGTAACTTAAATGAAATAGAAAGATTATTACAAAACGATTTCCAGTATTTGAGAAACACCCAAATACTTAAAACTAATCAAATGAAATTTCCTAGTACACTTCAGAGAAATTCTGAAAAAACATTCCCCACCGGACCTATCAATTTACAAAATAAAACCCAACCTAAATTATTCGCCCCGAGACAACAAATCAGAAACGCTCAAGACATAAAACCCACACCAATGTCTATACAAACTAGACAAACCTTTAATCCACGTAATAATCAAAACTACTACCAAACACAACTAAAACCCTCACCTCACTATGAAAATGATAAAGTAGAATTTATTACTGATTCCGAAGATAATCAAATAAATGAATTAGAAAATCAAAATTCCGAAGACGATTCTTTTTTTGGATTAGAAGGCCTCTCAATCGCGGAGAAATCTTAAACATTAATTGTAACAGTAAACTCCCATATTTAAAAGTAAAAGATTATTTTATATTAATTGACACAGGTTCGTCAATAAACTTAATAAATAAAAGTTATGTCAACAACAATTATAAGAAATTCAAAATTTATAAAGAACCCTTTAGTTTTACTACTGCTTTAGGTAAAACATCAGGAAATGAGTTTATTATTTTGAAAATCGAAGACCAGGAAATTAAATGCTTTCTTTTTGACTTCCATAAAGAATTTAACGTTCTGCTAGGACTACCAGCATTACAGAAATTAAAAGTACAATTAAATTTTCAAAACAACAATGTAAAAATTTGCAATAAAACCCTAAAGTTACAATATTTCAATATAAAAAATAATTTGAATACAATTGAAAACAACGAAATAAAAATTAGAGCTGAACATTTAAACAACGAGGAAAAACACGAAATTTATAAACTAATAAAATTTACCATGACATATTTGCACAAGAAAATCAGACTTTAACCCATACTAGCGTAATTAAACATGAAATTAGAACTACTGACGAAACACCAACTCATACGAAATCATACCGTCACCCTGAATGCTACAAAAAAGAAATTGAGACTCAAATTAACAAACTATCTAAAGATAAAATTATTCGCGAAAGCTATTCACCATGGAATGCACCAGTCTGGATGGTACCCAAAAAATTAGACGCTTCAAATAAACAAAAATACCGAATGGTAATTGACTACCGCAAGTTAAACACTAAGACGATTGACGACAAATTTCCAATACCCAATATTACGGAAGTATTAGATAAATTAGGTAGAAATACATATTATACCACTTTAGATCTTGCATCCGGTTTTCACCAAATACAAATGTCCGAAAATTCAATTCAGAAAATTCACAAGAATGCCGTTTGGACTAAAAAACGCCCCAGCGACATTCCAAAGATTGATAAACTACGTATTGAAAGAATATATAAATAAAATATGTCTAGTCTATTTAGACGACATAATTATTCTCGGAACTAGTCTGCAAGAGCATATTGAAAATATCCGTAAAGTATTCCAAAAACTAAAAGAAAGTAATCTCAAAATTCAACTTGACAAATCGGAATTCTTACAAAAGGAAGTCGCATATTTAGGCCACATAGTATCACAAGAAGGAGTTAAACCGAACCCTTCCAAAATCCAAGCAGTTAAAGAATATCCAATTCCCAAAACCCAGAAAGAAATTAAAACCTACCTTGGACTACTAGGTTACTATAGGAAATTTATCCCAAATTTTGCAAAATTAACTAAAGCAATGACGAAATGTTTAAAAAAGGGAAATACAATCGACATAAAGGATTTAGAGTATATTAATAGTTTCGAAAACAGTAAAAATTTATTAATCAATTCCCCTATACTTCAATACCCCAATTTTAAAGAAAAATTCACACTTACAACAGACGCTAGCAATTATGCAATAGGAGCAGTACTCAGTCAAAATTACGATGGTAAAGATCTACCTATCGCATATGCTTCCCGCACATTAAACGAACATGAAATTAATTATTAAACAACCGAAAAGGAATTACTCAGTATAGTTTGGTCAACTAAGTATTTTAGGCCTTACCTATATGGTAATAAATTTAAAATCTGTACAGACCATCGACCTCTCGTTTGGCTTATGTCACTAAAAGATCCAAATTCTAAACTCATGAGATGGAAAATTAAATTAGACGAATATAACTTCGAAATTGAATATAAAAAAGGTACCTTGAATAATAACGCTGACGCTCTATCCCGAATAAGACAAAAATTTCACATTGAAGAAACAGATAAAAATATCTTTGAAAAGAATTATAATCTAGTCCATTGCATATCTGCAGATAAAAAAATGACCAAAGGTTTTGCAGCACAAATAGACTCCAAATTCAATAGTAAAATTTACTTAACAAATCAAAATAAAAGTAAAGGTAATATATTAATTCAACCAATTCATAACAAAAATAGTTTATTTCATTTAATAACAAAAAATTATTACGTTGAGAAACCCCTACTAGAGACAATCGAAAACTGTTTAATTAAATTAAGAGACTATTGTATTCAAAACGAAATCTTCGAATTACACATGCCGAAAATTTGTTGCGGATTAGACAAAATAGATTTTGAAACTATAAAAAATTTAATAATAAAATCGTTTAAGGACACGCACATTCAAATTATAATTCACATATTATCCGAAGAAATAAACATCAATGACAACGACAGTGTTATTCCACAAACTAGTGACACAAATTCAGATACCTGCCATTCTGACGAAGAAAATGAAATTAATGGAATAACGTATAAAGACATAGCTATTAATACAGGGAAAAACCAATTAATAATATCTTCACATAATTTGCCAACAGACATTCAAATAATAAAATTATTTAAATACACTAAACAGAGACTTTTAATTAAATTAAACAATGAAAATTTAGAAACAGAAATTATCAACCTTATAAAAGAGTACCTAGTACCTAAATGCAAATATTATTGCCTATTTGAAGGAGAATTGCATCTCAAATTTAACGAAATATTAAAAAAGAATTTTACCAAAGATTCATATCAACTCATTAAATGCGAAAACTTATTAGAAGATATAGAAACAGCAAACGACCAATTAGAAATCATTTTGAACTACCACGAAGGCAAAACTAATCACCGAGGAATATTAGAAACTTACCAAAAAATAAGACAAAAATATTATTGGCTAAATTTGTATCATGAAATCCAAAAATTCATTAATAATTGCGAACTCTGCCAAGTAAATAAATACGAACGAAACCCGTATCAACTTAACGATAATTTAGCAAAAACACCCACTCAACCCTTCCAAATAATCAACATCGATACCCTTACATTAGAACAAGAAAAATACTTAACCATAATCGACCAATTCTCAAAACTCGGACAAATATACCATTTAAAAAATTTAAACGCTGTAACCATAACTAAAGAATTAACAAACTATTTTAACGCGTATAAAATCCCTGACGAAATTATTCACGATAGCGGTACCGAATTCAATAATAACTTAATGAAAGAATTATTAAAAATGTACAAAATTAAAATCCATATGACTCGTGTGGATAATCCAAAAAGCAATGGATGTGTCGAAAGATTCCACTCCACCATAATAGAGCATCTTAGAATAGTCAACCAAAGACCAGAATTTAATTGGATATAATAATTCTATCAGTTCCGTTACTAAACTAACACCCGTAGAAATTTTATTCGGCAAAGAAAACACTAAAAACATTTTTGAAACAAGAGACGTTTCGGAAGATTATTTGACAGAATACAGAAATAAACTTAAAGAAATTCATATGCAGGTTAAACAGAATATACAAACCAACAAAAATAAACGAATTCTTAAACAAAATAAACCATGCAATAAACCAAAACAATTACCCAACCAAATACTAATAAAAGAAGGAAAACGAAGAATTCAAAAAATCAAGAAACCGTTATTTAAAATCCACAAAATTGAAAAATACAACCCGAAATTAGGCGTAATAAAAATAAATGTTAACAAAAGACATAAAATTGACAAAATAAAAAGACCAAGACTATTTGTTGCAGATGCACAAACGGACAAGAAGAATTAGAGGAAATAAATCAAAATCCCGGAGTAAATATAGTAGAATTAGGAAACGTGTTTGAATACGTAAACTCGCAGTATAATTATTATAAATATAATCTCAGTAGTATAACCATAGAATACGCTAAAATATTAAATCATAAAAATGAATTACTTATTAGAATCAATAATCCAAATAATACTAATAATAATTATAAAAAAGAACTGGAAACTTATATAAATATTTTAGAATTTAATTGCGAACGCTTAAACACTAAAATAAAAAATATCTCTAACAAACCGAAACGAAATAAAAGAGGACTAATAAATGGATTAGGTAGTATTATCAAATCAATAACTGGAAATCTCGATGCTTTTGACGAACAAAGATACGAAGAAATATTCAATAAGATAAAAGAAAATCAGAATAAATTACAATCACAAAATTTAGAAACAATTAGAATTAACAAGGAAATGATAAATAAATTCAATTCACAAATAGAAAATATCAAACACAATGAACTTGTTTTGAAATCAAGAATCATGCAAACAGAAAACTTAATGAAAGAAATTATGAACTGGGAAAATACACTTGTAATTAAAGATATTATAAACCAGCTAATTTTATTAACAATAAATTTAGTCGAAATAATTTCAGAAATAGAAACTAGCCTTACTTTTTGCAACTTGAATAAGATACATTCCTCAATAATCACATTAGATGAACTAAGAAAGATCATTAATCAAAACACTAACATAAATTTTTGGGATATCTCAACACAAATTACCAGTCATTGTAAATTAGAAGATGAAATGATAGAATATTTGCTAGAAATACCTATATATATAAATAATAATAGAAAACTTATTCAAGTAACCCCTATACCCATATATAATAATAACAAAATGTATATGTTAGATATAAGTAAAGAATTAATTATGAGTAATAATAATAAACTTGTAATAATGGAAAATTGTATTAAAATACAAAATAACTATTTATGTAAAACGAATTATATTGAAACAAATACATGTATAATTAACATTGTCAATCTGCAGAATAACGATAAATGTCTATACCACCAAATCTACGAAAGCTTTGCTATAATAAAAATTAAAGATTCAAACATTGTAATAATAGCTAGTAATATTAATCAAAACTTGAATATCAAATGTAAAAACTACGAAAAACATATACAAATTATTGGAATATATAAATTCAGAACAAACAAAAACTGTATTATAAACGAATATAACTTGGAAAATTACGCAAAGAATAGTAAAGAAATCATTTTTGAGAACTATAATTAAGTAATAAAACTATTGAGTTAAAACAAATTGATAAACAAAATGTTATTATAAACGAAATACCTAAAATTCAAGAATTAGAAACAAAACAAAACCATCATTCCATAATTAATTCAATAACTATAATAATTACAATTATAAGTGTAATAATAATGACAATTATTATTAAAAGAAATAAATGTAAAAGAATAAAGGCAATAAAAGGCCCAAATTTAGAATTAATGGAATTAAACAAAGAAGAAGATAAAGCTCCATTTTAACAAAGGAGGAGTTAAATATACCTATGTATCTTTGATTATATTATATTACGCTTTATCTCTGCTGACTCGTTACATTTGGCATAACAAATGATAACACAACTATATAGAGAAAAAGAGATTGTAAAACGCATTCTCATGTCTGAGAGCTATCTGTACACTTCGTGAATAAAGTTTTTAAAAATAAAAATTCCTATTGAAATTTTATATTTCGCACGATGGTCAAGCTGGATCTTGTAAGCTCGTAAACCAAGATCTTTCCGCAAAAACTTCCATAAAGTGGATGGGCACAGTTCCAATTGCTGTGCACGATGGCGAATCGACTCATTTGGGTCCTCCTCAATACTACGCTCCACAGCAGCAACAGCTTCTTCGGTGCGCACTGTACGACGTCTCTGTGGATGCGTATTATCAATTAGAGTAAGCGTGGTGCAGAAACGATTCATGGTTAATCGAATAACTTGCTAGGATGGAGGTTTATGTCAACCGTAAAATGTAAGTTTCCCGCATTGACTTACGATTTTCGAAATATATTTGCACAATTTACAAGCGTTGTTCTGGCGTAAGTCTATTCATGGTGAAATGGCCTCTAAAAAAAACACCCTGTATATATATATATATATATATATATATATATATATATATATATATATATATCAAAACCTTAAATTATAAACTATACTAGGGGGCGAAGCATGACGGGGACACATTCTTCTTCCTCCTGCGTCTCCTTGCGGTTCGGGGTGCGGTCGGGTCCATGACCGTGACGTACCTCAGGCCACCTCCAGGGGCTGGCATCAGTACCCGTCTCCGCCCCAATATTAACCTGCCCGAACTTCGAGGAACCCTTCTTTTTGCAGACGGATGCTTCCGACAAAGGCATTGGAGCATCGTTGGTCCAGGGAGACTTAAGCGAACCGCGTGCTATTGCCTACATAAGTCGTACACTCTCCGCCGCCGAAAAAAATTATTCAACGATTGAAAAAGAGTGTTTGGCCATAGTGTGGGCAATTAAAAAATTACGCGGGTATTTAGAAGGCTACCGATTCACAGTGGTGACAGATCACAAGGCCCTGCGATACCTAGGTTCACTCAGAGAACCCACCGGTCGGTTGGCACGATGGGCCGTCACGCTACAGCAATACGATTTCGACACAATCTATCGAAAGGGTAGTCAAAATCATATGGCCGACATGTTAAGCCGCAAACCCCTACCAGAGATCAGCTCCCTCGAACCAACCAGATGCCCCTGTTATAAGAAGATGATGCAAGGTGTCACCGAGCATCCACAAGACTATCGAGATTACAGTATCCGTGAGGGGAGACTGCACCGGCGACTCTGGGACCCCGCCGATCTCTCCGAAACCGAACCACAGCGAGAGCGGAAACTGTGTGTTGCTACGGAGCAAAGGAAGCAAATTCTGATAGAAAATCATGACCGCCCAGAAGTTGGACACCTGGGCATTGCCAAGACAATTGCACGATTGGCGCTCCGTTACTACTGGCCAGGCATGTACCGCGAGGCGACCAATTACGTTCGCCAGTGCCCGAGCTGCCAAGAGTTCAAAACGGACCAACAAAGCTTGGCTGGTCAAATGGGACCCCCTAAAGTGAGTCAGCCTTGGGAAACGGTCGCAACGGACATCATGGGACCATTGCCCAGGTCTAGCCGTGGATACGAATACGTCGTCGTATTCCAAGACAGGCTAACGAAGTGGATTGAGTGTCTGCCCTTGCACTTCGCGAGCTGATTCTATGTCGGTATGGCTGCCCGAAGACCATGATCTCCGATAACGGCAAGGAGTACGACAACAGAACAGTGCGCAATATACTACAGGAATATAATATCCACCATCACTGAACCCCGCCATATACGCCACAAGCAAATCCGGTTGAGAGGGTGAACCGAGTTCTGAAGCCGATGCTAGCACAATTCTGCCAAACCAACCAACGGCAATGCGCTGGCAGGCATTCAAGAGCACCCTCTCGCTCGGTTTTATGGGCGAAAGTAACTCCATCAGGGGTTGTGTCTGAAAATGCAAGTTTCAAGTCTTTAACATGTATGTTGGTTAAGTTTTTGCCATATCTATTGCGGAGATTATAGGTCTGGTAGGATACGCGCTTGTGAATGGTCCACGGTCCGGAGTTCTTGGGACAGAGTTTGGCGGCAACACCCTTGCTTGCTGATGAAAGCGGGTGTTCACGTCGCATGACTTTGCCGCCCTTATTGAACGTGAGAGTTCGGTGCCTCAAGTTATAGTGGGTACCTTGCTTGGTGGCCGCATGGGCTATATTTATGCGCGCGAACTCCTGTACATCTTTGAGTGCTTGCAGGCGGTTAAGGTGTTCCTCGGATAATTGCGGTTCGTCGGTACCCTCCGTCGTTGTGCTGCCAAGCACTCCCGTAGGTAGGGTTGTCTCTCGTCCGAAGTTTAAATAGGCGGCGGAGTATCCAGTGGAACTGTGTCGGCTGGTGTTGATTGCCAGCATGAATTCCGGGATCAGCGCATCCCATTGCCGTTGGTTGGTTTGGCAGAATTGTCATTTTATATTCGCAGCATATATTTGTAATATTAGAAATTGCCTATATCTTCGAATATTTCAAAATTTAAATTACATTACATACGAATTTGATAATTTTAGAGAAAAATTTATAGCGATATCGAATTCAATCCAACCGTTGATTTCTGGTATAAGTTCGAAAAGAATTCGTGAATTCGACAGTGAAGAAAATTCATCTGACTATGAAGAGTCAGAGCTATTTCCAGCTACTTCTGATTGTGAATCTATTTTATTGGTTTCGTGTCCAAAATTTTCTAGTAGTGAAAATTATGTCAATGATGAAGAAATGGTTCCTCCAATGGTAAGAGGTAGAAGAAAAATCATATATTTGAAGGCAGAAGAATATTTGACGTAAAATATTTGTTCTAACAATTGAGTGAAATCAACAACCATCAACCTTTTTCTTGTGGTTTTAATGAAATGCAAGTTATAAAAGAAATTGGACATAGATATTATAGTGAATATTATTTCAAATGTGCCATGTGTAATAAAACATCAAAGTTATGTTTTGAAAATCGGAATAAGCGTAACATAAACTTAGACATGGTGCGAAGTGCAATATGTACAGGACAAGGATTTGAACAAGTAGCCGAACATAGCGCAGTTATTAATATGCCTGGTTTATGCAAGGATACTTATACAAAACATCAAGAAAGAATAGAATTGGCATTAAAAGTTGAAGCATGGGAATCCATGAAGGAAGCTGGTTAAGAAGAAGCTAAACTGGCAATAGCTGAAGGTAGTGTAGATGAAGATGGATATCCATTGATCACAATAGTGGCTGACGGTTCATGGGCGAAACGCTCGTACAAAACGAATTCATTCATTTTCTGGTATGGCATATATCGTAGGTTTTTAAACCAAAAAATTTTATTTATTAGTATAAGAAATTTATATTGCTGCATTTTTTCAAGAAATGTAGCAGAAAATAAACAATCTGAAAAGACCCATATATGATATAAAAACTGATCGAAGACAGCTATATCCATGGAAGCTGATATAATAGCAGAAGGCTTCAAATAAAGCGTAGAAATGCACGGCATAAAATATTGGTGATTAGGATAGCAGTGTCAAGGATAAGATATCAAAATCATTACCATACGATCACAACTTATTGGTTGAAAAAATTAACTGCATAAATCATATATGTAGAAATTACCGACGTAGACTTGGTGATGTTGCGAAACAAGTTTCGAATGAGACTCAAATTTTCCCAAATGTTTTAAAAGTAAAGCTGAAAAATAATATAGAACGATTAGTAGCTGCAGTACAGGGATCTGTAAAATATAGAAGTACGGAAAATAGATATTTAGCTCAACGAATCATAAATTTAAAAGCAGACTTGCGAAATTGACCTCATCACGTGTTTGGCAACCATTCCAAATGTGCTGAATATTTTTGTAAGCAGAAAGACCAGTCTACAAAAACTGAAGAAAATATCGTTCTCGATTTAGAATTGTGTGGTCTTGGAATAATATCCAGTATGCACTAAACCTGGTTATCAATCAAGCCAGTAGCTTGATACACAATGTCAATAATAATGCGGCAGAAAGTTTCAATTCGGTTGTGGCAAAATATATTGAAGGAAAAAGGGTAAATTTTACAATACGAGGATCATACCAAGCAAGGTGTAATGCAGCTGTATCGTGTTATAATACTGGAAAAGAGTTTCATCGATCAGTGCATAAAGTATTACTCGATGGTGACAGTCCTGGAAAATTTACAAAGGACTTTGTTCAAAGAAATACTCGAGAAAAGACAAATTTAAAAAGGAGACGTCTAACATACTGCAGATATAACAAAGATAATAAAAAGGTATATCATGCAGATGAAAATTATGGTGGTATTCAAGAACACTCATATATGGACACGGACCTTTTTTTTTTTAAATTTAATTGTGACTGTTGAAGAAAGAAACTCAATTGAGCGAAATACGAAGAAACAATGACCGCATCTTCGTTTGGTAAAGTGTGTAAATGAGAAATAATACATATTGTGCCAATACTATCAAAACATTATTATATAGTACGTTTGCTGGTAATTCTGCTACAAAATATGGCCTTGAAAAGGAACCGGGGGCTAAAGATGAAATACGCAAAATATTAAATATCGAAATTGAAGATGCAGGGATGTTTATTGATGCAGCTAGCCCAGATGGATTAATAAACAATGATGGTTTAGTTGAGATTAAATGCCCAGCTTCAGCTTGTAAGTTTACACCAGCTAAAGCTATAGAATTTAAAAAAGTTAGCTTTACTGATATGTGTAATAATGTGTTCAAACTAAAACGGACACATAATTACTATTACCAAATACAGGGACAACTTAAAATAACCAAAAGGGATTATTGTATATTTATACTTTGGACACCCAGAGGATTGTTATGGGAAAATATTAAGCAAGATAAGCAATTCTGGAAGGAGAAAATAGAAAGTAAATTAATTTTTACAAAGAATTCTTACTTCCCGAATTGGTAGATTCTTGTTATTTACGAAAACTTCTAATTAGAGATCCCGATCGGATCCAAAATTCATAAACTTATTTTTATTTATAATTGTTTATCTGTTTCATAATTTTATTTATAAAAGATATTAAATTCTGTACATATATGTACACATACACAAACGCAAATATACGCGCTCGTACACATGAATTTTATATTGATATTTGTTTTATAATATATTTTTTTATTTTTTTGGGAAAGCACTTATTCTTTCCTATGTTTGTAAATTAATAAGGTTTGCTACATTTAAAATAATCAATTATTTTAAATATATAGTAAAATATTTAGGCTTTCAATCTCAATAATGGTTTATACATTTCTATGATAGTTTTTAAATATCTGTACAATTACATTTCTGAATTTAAATATTTATGTTTATAGTGTAACATATACGAATGCTGACTCGAAGCAAAATTTATACTACAAATGGTTGGGATAAAACATGTGTATATAATATGTTTGTAAGCCAACGCACTAATGCTATTTGTTTTGGCATTTTTAATATGTGTTCCACTGTAAGTAAGCGGGATTAGAAATCTCCTTGCAGCACCACACTTCTTATGGTTACATATGATTTGGAAGTTGCGTTTTTAGAAGACGAGCCTCTTAAACAAATTATAAATTACTTTAGTAAATAACAAGGCACTTAACTAAATAACAATTTACTTACAAAACAAGAATACATTCATGTATTTAATATCTTAAACTGTTTGAATGCATTAACTAATCACTTTCTTATTTACACTTAAATAACATAGAGACCTGAAAGAATAAGAATATGAAAACTTCTAATAAAGCATCGAAATTTAAAGAGGAATATTTATTAACTATTAAAATTATAAAAAATTAACGGAAAATACAGATTTGATGTATAATGATGAATACTAAATAACAAATAGCTCACCGATAAAGCTAAAATTCAATAATATATTTAAGAACAAATTCTTTTTTGATGATAGAAAGGCACGTCCAATGGTTGTGAGCAATTGTGCATAACTTAAGCTTAATCGCCTTCTATTAAAAGATCAGTCATAACTTTCTAATAACTCTCAATATCGCGAAACCACATTTCTATCAAAATTAAATCTTAAGAATTACTGTAAAAATTCTCTGGTTTGCAAGGAACTTGCAACCCGACAGACAAATTTAATAAATAACAATACTACAAAATATCATTTAAATTTAGGACAGAGTACTGTACAAACAAGACTGCAAAATGTACCATATCATGATAATGGGATAAAATTCAATCTCTCTCATGTATATGCACCCTTAAAATATATAGTATTACACAAATAAAAAATATAAAAACATGATAAAATATTCCATAATGAGTAGAATAAGCATGGAATGTACTCAGTAGGACTACTCTGAGTGTCTCAACACAACAGAATCTCGCTCAAAATCTATTGGATTTATAACTCATAAAATTAAAAAATAAGAGTTAGAGCACTAAAAATAAAAGGTACCGTTGAAAAAGAATTTAAAAAAACCTATAAGTATTCATACTATTATAATATGTCATCAACAGGCTTACCATAGTAAAGCTGCTCGAAGGAAACCTTCAATATCAAATAAAAATTAAAGAAGGCTTTGATTTTACAATAATACATTTAAAAATGGAAGAAGTATATTGGGATGACGTTATATTTTGTGACGAATCTAAATTTGATTTATTTACATCAGACGGTAGACAGATGATATGGAGAAAAATAAATGCAGAAATTAAAGTAGGAAATCTTGGATACTACTGTGAAGTAAGCAGAAGGATGGTGTGAGGGTATATTTCGAAAAAACAAGTGGTTGCAGGAATATTGGATAAATTCATGTATGTCAACATAAAAACAATATTTAAATATAAGTGCAAACATGAACATTGAAAATTCATTTACGTTTTACCAAGATAACGACCCGACACATATGATGTGTTGTTATTGTGCTTAAATAGTTGTTGTATAACGTGCCAAAATTAATAAAGGCTCACGTAGAATCACTGGACTTGAACGCGATTGGAAATGTGTGGCACTATTTGCAATGAAAAATAAGAAAGCACATGATTATAGATAAAGAAAGTACTATTGGAAGAATCGGACAATCCAAATTATTTCAAATATATCGTTCCATCTATAATCTATTGATTGTCAATATTTTGTTGCATATCCTCTACTTTTAAGCACAGCTTTACAGCGTCGAGGCATTGATGGTATTATTTCATCTATTATAGTTTGCGGAACTTGTTGTCATTCTGTAACAATGGCCTCAAATCGTTTTTGAATATTAGAGTAAGTTTGCTGTCGAATTATTTAATTATAATTTCCCACATGTTCTCAATTGGGTTTAGATCTGGAGACGGTGATGACCATGGCTAAACTTATATGTCATTATTATCAGCAAACCATTCTTTAATTATGTTTGCTGTGTGTATAGTATCATAGTCATGTTGAAAAACCCATCGAAAGGGCATTTCATCTTCGTTAAACAGTAGCATGATATTTTGCAAAATGTCATTGTAGATAGATCTGTCAATATCTATTCGGTGCACTACACCCATACCAAGCCCCAAAATATATTCCCACACTAACGCGCTGCCACCACCATATTTAAAAGTGGAACGATAATACCGAGGATTTAATTTCTGACCAGATAGATGTCGAGCACGACCCATTCCATATGAATTGGATAAGTTATACTTAGATTCGTCGCTAAATAGCACTGTTTTCCACTTATTTATGCTCCAATTCAAACACTCCTTAGCTAATTTTATTCGGGCGGTCCTCTGTTTCCTACCTAGTAAAGGGTTTTTTTGTCTACGACTGTAACGTCCTCCTTTAACATGCCGTCATTGTATAGTACTGGAACATTAATTTGCAAAGCTGTTGTCCAGAGATCTGCTTTCGCAGCTCGTAAAATCAATTCTGGGAGTATTTACGCTTGGTCACCCTGAACGTTGTACAGTTCTCACACAATCCATTTAGCACGATAACTTTGAAGAATTCGCGATATGACTGATTCATTAATGTCAGAAATTTCACAGAAAATAAAATAAATATATATATATATATATATATATATATATATATATATATATATATATATATATATATATATATATATATATATATCTGTATATTTATATATATATATATTTATATATATATATATATATATATATATATATATATATATATATTTATATATATATATATATATATATATATATATATATATATATATATATATCTATTATAATTTTAAATATAAAGACTGATGTTATATTCTGTTATATTTTTACTGAGTGTATATATATATATATATATATATATATATATATATATATATATATATATATATATATATATACTCTTAGATGAGATATGCATAAGAATGACTAATAACGTCCACGGCGTGCATATTTCGGAAGTAAATATATAGTTAAGAGGTGCATTATTAAATTCAAATTACCTTGGTTTTTGGTGTTTTGTACAGCAACAGCAATCCTGGTTTCAATATACACCATAGTTTCGTCCATGATTTCAATGTACCTCGAACTTTTAGCCAATCTGCTAATACTATTACAGAGGGATCTTTTAGAGAGCTAAGTAATTCGTTAGCTACACGTTTTTTTTCACGGCGGTAATTTTTTCTTTGTGCTTTGTAGGATTCCTTACGTGTAAGCTTTGATGCAGAATCAGAGAGCTTAGGAAGAGAGAAATAGAGAGATTGAAAATTATATATGAAATATATCGCAATATTCAGATCTTGGAAATTCAATACAACATAACATAAGTACATATAATAAAAAGCTGCAGTATCCCGCACTTTATGAAAATGCAATGAAATATAATTATTAATTATATTATATTCACTGAATCTACTTTTGATAACTGATATTAAATCCAGTCTACAATATACATACATAAAAATTATGAAATTGCCAACTTCTGACGTCATTGAGCGGGAAAAATTTTTATTAGTTAGCAATAGTAAAATAAAGCTATATGAAATAAATATATTTTCAAATAAAACTTATACAAAATATTAATTTCTTTTATTTTCATTCTAACTAATTTTGCTGTAAGTACTACCGTTTTTAAGTTATAGCAGAAAATGCAAAAAAAGACTAGAGTATACATGCATTTCCGGTTTGAATATTCGTTTCAGAAATAGGAGGTTTTCTTGCCGGGCATATACAAATCTTAAGTTTAAAGATTCATAATTTTACCTTCAACCGCTTAGGCTGTAGAGCGCTCACACCAAATTCGAACACTCGCACACTCGAACATTCGCACACTCGTACATACTTGAACACGGCCTTATAAAAATTTTTATCAAATGTCAAACTCCAAAGTATTTTATTTTATTTTTGTTTTTCTGTTAAACAATTGAAAGGCACAATTGATACGATTTATGTGAAAATAAATATAATAAGAACTAATTTCAATAGATATTTTCTTGTTTTCGGTACCTTTTTTGAAAAAAAGTTTCAAATAAAAGATGTTCAAAATCGTTTTCCTGTAACTGCAACCATTTTGGAGTAATTACAGAAACCGCAAAAAGTAAACAAGCACTTCCGGTTTTACTTTTTTTCTCAAAAATAGGAGGTGCACACCCCAGGCATATGCAAATCTTAAATTTACAGTTTCAGAATTTTACCTCCAGCCGTTAAGGCTGTAGAGCGCATGCGCATACAAACACACACGCACGCACGCGCACGCGCGCACACACACGCTCACACGCACGCACACGCACGCACACACGCACGCACACGCGCACACGCACACGCACACACGCGCGCACGCACACACACAGTACACCTTATAGAAAAGATTTATAATCTTTCGATATATAATATATATATTTAATTTCATGGTTTTCTATTAAGGGGGAGTACACTTTGATTTTTCAAAAAAAAATGCATTTTTTTTGTCTTAAAATGTTCCTTGGGATGTATACTTTAATTTAGAAAAGACTCCAAGTCCGCCAGAATATTCCTTACCGCTTTACGAAGCGATTTCCTAAAAAATGTACGGGCGCGCTGAGAGAGCATTTGAGCGCGCTCGGAATTTTTCTGTTTTACCGCCGTTACCGACGTAGCCAGCGGTCCGGTGATGCCCAAATCGGGTGTATGGTACTACGAATTAGCTATTCGGAGGAATTCTTCATCACTTGAAGACATGAAACGAGAAATCTGGGCAACTTTAAACCATAAGATATCGACTAACGACGAACCGCAGCACAGCAAATGTCCAGTAGGCCCGGATTCCTGGTGCTCCTGGCAGAAGGCGAAAGCGACCGGTGAGCTGAAGGACTACAATCACAAGCCTGCTATGAAGAAGGAAATTTTCGTCGCTTTCAAACCGGTCTACACAGAGTTGTCCCGAGATGACTTGCTGCAAAGCTGCCCCGGCGGGTTTACTCAGAACGCGAACGAGTCTTTCAATGCAACTATGTGGCAAATGGTGCCGAAAATTGTTCACAGCGGGAAGTCGGTGGTGGACATCGCAGATGATATTGCTGCGTGCAATTTCAATGATGGGATGATGGGTATCATGGAAATAATGCAAGTACTACATTTGGAAATCGGCCCGACCTGCTACAACTTCTGCCTGGCCGCTGACGCCGAACGCATGAGCAAGGCGGAGGAGCGCCTCACAGATGCAGCGAAAGAAGCCCGGAGATGCAGTTTGGCGACCCGAAAACACAAGGACTTCTTGAATGACAACGCAGAAGGCCAAATGTATGGAACCGGCATCGCCGATTGAAGGTAAATATCACTTTTCCACGAGAAAAATGAAATTTTATCTTTAAACGCGTTTATCTCGAAACGGGGTTTTTCAAACTGGCGTGCGAAATAACTCTAACCAGTTATCATCAAATTTGGATATCGCCTAGGTTTTCTTGTTCAGAATTAAATTCTGCTTAGAAATACGTATCCACATTTTCGATTTTGTCAAAAATGAATGTTTAATCCACGATTTTGTAAGCATTTTTAGGGTGAAAAAATGGACTTTTTTTTCCTAAGGCCACAAGTTTTGAAAAAATCAATTTAAAAAAAATCGGAATACGTATTTCTAACCCAAATTTCATTACTAATCAGGATTTTGTTCGATTTATGTTCCAGGATCACATGGGAAGGAGTATTTTCCCACGCCGTTTTCCGACTTCCGCGCGAGGACGCCCGCGCGACCTGGTGCACCGGCCACGGGGGGCCGCCAATCGAGATCAAAAAAATACAAATTGTAGTTCGAAGGATGAGTAATAAATGGATTCTAACATATTTGCCCTCCCTGAGTGTTTTATTGCTTAAAAAAATTAACGAAAATGCCTTACTTTTTGGACGTTCAAAGTGTACTCCCCCCTTAAGTGACAGCTGGAGTTGCATAATATTGTTAACTTTTTAATATTGGAAACCGAAATGAATTTCGATTACCTAGAAATGATTTTCTGGTAACGTAAAATGAGTAATGGAAAATGAATTGCTGGTAACCAAAATTAATTTCGAATAACAAATTAAATCTGTGTTAAAAGAAAATAAATTGTAGATATCAATATATTACTAGTAACGTAATATTAATAGCAGGTAATAGAAAATAAATTATAATACGAGAAAACGGATATCTGAAAAATAAAATGAATATTGGGTAACAGATATTTACCTTCTGGAATTAGAAATTAATTTTCACTCTATCATAATTCAATTCCAGTTACCCAAAGTTAATTTTGATTATCAAAAATTTAAATTCAGCTACAGAATATTATATGATATAAATAGAATAATATTGAAATTATAAACAATTTTAATAACTCTATAAATTAAATAAATAACCGTCATATCTATTTGATACAAGTTACAATTTGTATGGCCTTGAATCATAATTTAATGGTACTATCAGGAAGAGATTTTCCAATATTATAAAATATGTGATTATAACTTAAAATAATAACCTATTATTATAATTATTTAGTATATGCATCATAATATAAAAGAAAAGTTATTGCTGGCTGACACTGTTTTTCATGCATTATTAAATGCTTCAAATATTAATAAGTTATGCTTTGGTCGATGGCAGCATTTTCTAGTAATATCCGAAATTGATTTTATTATTAGATTTCAGTACCAATATAAAACGATTGTCGTGTAAGTTATATCTTTTCCATGAATAAATGAATAGTGACTTCAGTAACGTAGATGAATATTTCCAATTCACTTTAGATAATGACAATTTGTACAATTAAAAATATTTCTACGCTACTGAACCTCAAGGGCTGCAGATTTATTGCTGACCGTTGTTCGGTATAGTATAGTATAGTATAAATCATATAGTATAAATCATATTGGTCCGTAGCACTGACAAGCTACTAAGCTTGTATTAGCGTGCTATTTGTGTGTTATTTTTCGCTAATACAGGCTTAGTAGCTTGTCCGTGCTACGGACCATTATGTCTAAAATGATGCAGTTATTGGTATCCAACCAAACAAAGCTCATATAGATTTATTCGCATACAGAAACGTACTAAGATACAAAATGTTGCGTTATGCTGTACAAATTTTAAATATTCTCTCTACTGAGAGCGCTGTATGAATTATTCTTCCATAGTTCGGCAGGATACCAACAAACCTTATCGTTCTACACTGAAATCTTATATGTGAAATAATAAACCATGAATTCAATTTCTAGTATCACAAAATTACAAATATTTTAGTCTTTACTGCCATGCTTCATTCACAAATAATTTCGATTGAATAATATTTGTAAAATTTCAAGTATATAAAAAAAAACATTATTAAAATATTTATATTGAATAAAATATACCTCATAATAACAAAAAATCACACATCAGAATGGAAAGAAACAAATATTCTTTTAGATAAGTATATACGAAAACATTTCGTACAAAACTATTCTATTGCATCATCCGACAAAAGATTGTAAGAAAAAAAAAGATACTCCTGCAAAATGCGTATTATGTAACAGACCTCATCTAGTAAATTACATTGTATTGTACACCGGAACTTCAAAAAGCTTGTAATGAACTAATCGACCAAACATAATCACAAAATAGTAAATAAAGAAGATAAAATAACAAAGCGCTTGGAATTTAGTATTTCAAGAAATATTTTAATGAAAACTATATATATCACATCAAACAGTAAACAACGCTGAAAAAGGATTTACGAAAATATTCAAAATTCATCATGACAAACTATACTACAAACTAAAGGAAAATAAGAAACAGATTATCCTAAATTCAAAAGAAATAAAATTATTGAATAATAAAAAATATAACGTAAATACCATTTTATTAGGCTTAGATAGCCATGAAATGTTTAAATTTCAAGAAGTACTAACCCGACGTTACGGCAGCAAACAAAAGCATGATACATATAACTAGAATTGGAGCTGCCTGGAGGTGAAGATAAGAGTTTGAATTTCAAATTAACGAATTAGCTCGTTCCGAATGGAAGCGAAAAATGTCTCTCTATCAGTCAATTTGAAGGGACCAGATTACAACTTGTAAATTAAAAGAAAAGTGATAGCCACCAATGCAAAAAATGAAGATTTCCATCATCGCTGTACAATAACTAGGAAATGTTGATATGCCAAACACAACCAGCTAAATCTTGTGATATCTACTTAGAGGAATATGCGCATAAGAAGAATTAAGCTAAAGAAGCCAGCAAAAATCATGATTTTAAAAAAATATCATAAATCATTGATTTTTTTGAATTAATCATGATTTTTTTATATTATTTCACTAATTATTATAATCGTCAAATAACTAAAATACTCTTTAGATTTTATTAACTAACCAAGTAATATACTTCACACTATAGATTTCCGTATTATAACGAAAAATAAATTTAACTCGCTAGTAAATCTTATAGTTAAACTACTCCTATGAATTTCTAGCTGGTAAAATTTATTATGTCAATTACTTGACAGCTTCGTGTTTTGTTTTTATTTAAAATATTATTATTTTATACACAGCTATGTACATTTGCATTGTTACCTATTTATACACTTTAAATTTTATAAATTATTTTATGTCATCAGTTTCATCGGTTTTATCAATAAGATCAGTGTAATAAGTGATAGTGACGTTGAAATTGAGCTACTACCAGCATTGTCATGAAGACGTCAACGAGTTTTCCGAGAACGAAATATTTCCTTCGATATTTATAAAGATGAAGAATTTAATAATAGATTTTAACGAGATATTTTACGCGTATTGAATTTAATTATTTTCAATAACGTGAATGTGTTCGCTAAATATTTCTAATAAATTTGCATTATCTGTCTGTGTAATTTTTTCCTATTCTCATTTTTATCCATTTTTGTTTGTCAATAAACTAATTCTAACATAAAATAATGATCCGATGCCAAATTTTAAATATTTTTCTGCAGCCAGTCATCTCTTGATGAATAGATAAACTAATATAGCCGGTAAATCTCTACTAGTTAATTTACTTGTAAGATTCTCTTATAATACGCAAAATTTGATAAACTTTGTAAGTAAATTTAGTTCCATAGAAACTAATTCACGTTTATTCTGTTCTTTATAATACCGGGCATAAATGGAGTAAAAGTTATTAGTATTTAACTATTTATATGAAAAATTCCTTTAAAAAATATCTATATAGGGTAAGGTTGCTCAAGTCGTACCAGTGCTTAAAACGTATCACTTGAGTTCTGAACGAACTGCGCAGACAACCGCGCATACATCCAAAATGAAATATATAACTGAGTCAACCAAATGTTTTAAGGCGATGTTCCAATTTTTTGGTCAAATAAATGACTATTTTTTATAATTTTTCTCTCTCTTATTTTATTAGATAGAAAATTAAGTAACTCATGCAGTACACAAAATATTTTTTATTTTTAATTTTTATGCACAATTACTTACATAGGACGTGACAAAGTAGAGGCCGCGGAGATGAGGCGTTTTGCGGTGTGCGCGATAACGCCAGTCCAGGATGTCGAAAACAAAAAATCTAACGGGGTTTTATTAAGAACAAAATTACTTTCCCCGTAAACCAATAAAAAGTTAAAAATTAAGAAAATCTAGAAAATAGAGTGAGTTTAAGAAAAGTTCTATGTTTTGTACACAAAATTGGACCTTTGGGATTGAATAAAAATGTAACGAATGTATATTTATGTCAAAATGTCGGTTTGCGTTCTGCATTATAAGTTAATTAATAAAATTAAAAAAGATTTGAGTCAATAGCTTAATAATTTTTGAGCTAGAGTGCACACCGTTTTTAAAAATGTAGTTTCGAGAAAAACGTGTTTAAAGTTTAATTTTAGTATATTTATTACCCGGTTACTACTTATGGAAATGTAAATATCTTGGAAACTGTTTCGAAATTTACCTTAAAATTTTTTTTATATTTTGAAAAAAATCGATTTAAAAAAAAAAATTGGAACATCGCCTTAAGTGTCATTTTCTGCTATAAAAGTGGTTTCTTATAAATCCTCTCATCAAGTTAGTTTATTTCAATTTTTTATAATTTTCTGCATATGTTTGGAAGTTAATATTGCAAGTTAATTATTGATAAAATTATGTTACTTATTAAATATAAATTCAGAAGAATATATATAATCGTTTGGTCGAAACGAGATTGTATTGATTTTATTCAATATTTGATTATGTTTATTTTT
>OX063288.1:10204459-10235789 GCA_944039245.1 Nebria salina
TTGAAAATCGTTTAAAAAAAAATTCAAGCCAGTCAATTTCGACGTAAAACGTCGTGATCTTTCTGAATCTGCTATTGTTTTTCGAGAAAAATTGCATTTTCATAGGTTATGTTTGTTTTTTGTGTGAATATCTACGATTTTGAATAATTATTTTTCAATATATCAAGATTTCAGAATCGAAATCTATATCAAGCGTGGTACAATGATGAATATCTTGCGTCCATGGACGCTTTTCCTTAGATTTAATATGATTGTAAATGAAAATCCAAGACGGCGGTTTCCAAAACGGCATCTCAAACTCGAAATTTTTATATGTACTATTTTTTGTAAGTAAAAGTCAGTTCTTCATGGATTCACTAAAAATTTAAATGAGGAGATTTTTGGGGTCCTTGATTACGATTCTGAGGTTAGATTTGGAAAATCAAATATGGCGGACAAAATTTCCAAAAATTAATCTATTTACGCTAAAGTTAGTGTAAAGGGAATTTTTGGGCCTCTGATTACTAATATAAAGTCAGATTTGAAAATTCTTCAATTCAAGATTACGGACTCAATGTAGCGAATGAGATTTTTGTAAAATCGAAATTTCGAGTTTGAGACGCCGTTTTGGAAACCGCCGTCTTGGATTTTCATTTACAATCATGTTAAATCTAAGGAAAAGTGTCCATGGACGCAAGATATTCATCTTTCTACCATGCTTGATATCGATTTCGATTCTGAAATCCTGATTTATTGAAAAATAATTGTTCAAAATCGTAGATATTCACACAAAAAGCAAACACAACTTATGAAAACGCAATTTTCCTCGAAAAACAATAGGAGATTCGGAAAGATTATGACATTTTACGTCGAAATTGACTGGTTTGAATTTTTTTGAGACCGATTTCTCAAATTTTATGTCAATTGAAAATACTTGGAAAAGTTCATCTATTTAAGGCATAAGGGGTTAAAAAAGTTAGGTGAAAAGGCAGGAAAATTGATATTTTAGTTCAAATATTATAACTGTAAAACTAACGAATAATAGAGAGATAAATGAGATTGACATTTTTTCATAAGAATGTATGATTTAGTTTATTTATAATTTTTTACGATTTAATTGAATGGGTATAGTGTTTTGTTTAATATTAATTCATTTAATAAATAAATATAGAAATTTATTTTGTTTGTTTTACTAAAAACATTAAAAATGTATTTTAAACAACTGAATTTTTATTAAGACAGTTGTTTTATTTTGTACCAGAAATATAATTAAATTAATACAAAAAACAAAAAAAAATCAAAAATTGTTTTAAATCAATGATTTTTTTTTAAAAATCACACTGATTTAAATCAAGCCAACCCTGGACGAAACCAATGGAACTCGTTCATACACGCGGGGCGAGAATGCTACTCCCACAAATTTGCTAAAAATATTTTAGGTTTATTTTGAAAAATATAGAAGAATTAAGTAATAGTTGAATTTGACGAATATAGGACGGTAAGAGATAATTGTTACGGCATCAATGAAGTTTTAACAGCGTATATGTTACACGTCATGTCTTCGAGAGCTTTCTACTATAAATTAAAATTATGACCACTAATGCATCTAATCCTAGATCGTCAATTTATGCAATTGTATCGAAAACAAAATAATATTTTTTTTTAGCAACAAATAAATCCATATAAACCTATTTGGAATGAATATCTCAAAGAACTGATTTATCTAAAATCAAAGTTTTCTTTAATTCAGGTCTTGCAAATATGGCAAGTTTCTCGCAGCGACTATGTGAGCGGTAAGACATGTGTTTGAGTGGATTTCTACATCTGTATCGAATCGTTTTGTGCAATAATGTCGCATGAAGTCAAGGGATTGATAACAGAAATCTACGGACATCACTATAAGTGACAAACCTATAATTAACCGCTTAGTTTTATGCAACAGTCAAGATATTATTTACCACAGTAAACTTGCTCCTGTAACTACGCAATTAGTCGTGTGCGGATATCTATTCCCAATTTTCCAGAGAACTACCTACACGCTATATTTATTTATATATCTGAAGAAGGAACCTGGCGAAGAAATATCTGTATCGCAGGATGATTTATGATTTCTGCACAGGTATTTTTTTCTTTTTTTGTTTCTTCTCTATCTGTGACATTGAATACCAAAGACAGAAGATCTCTGATATTGTTGCGTGTCACACACGGTCCTATTTATTTGTTTATTACCTAATTTATTTTGCTACAATTTCTTTGCCTTTGTACTATTTTGGTCTCATCTATAAAGACAATACAGAGTAGTCAGACCATGTTAAAGATTGTTCTTAATATTAGTTAAAAAATAATATTAAATAGGCGAAATATATCAGAAATGGAATATATGGATATTTGGAGATTCATGTCAACACATGAAATGTGCAAATATAAAGGGGATGATTAAGTGTATGACGAATAGAATGTGTGTTAGGCAAGAAGCTCCACGTCTGAACAATATACGCGGGTAATGTGTATGCACGTTGGCTGGTCTATGGAAGTCGAAAACGGTTGCGGACAGCGAGATCATTCAAAGCGTCAAGGAGATGAAGACGTATCAAATCAATGAAAGGTGGTTTACTAAAGTCAAATCGAAAGAATCATAAAACAACAGGCGGCTCGAGCATTTAGTAACCATGCAGGCAGAATTGGAAAATGCGACGACGCGAGTGAGTGTGGAGATACCGATGAGTGACGTACGTTCATAAACAATTGAAACGATGACAAATTAGTGGTTTCACTACTGATTAGAAGTCTTCCTCAGGAACTACGCGCTGACGCATGAGAGTCAAGCTTTAGAACTCCTGAGGAACTATATTCACGATTTCTTGCGGGACTTGATGAGTATGGGGTGAAACCATAAGGTAGCAAAATGTTTCGTTTTTAAACACGAAGTTCCCGAAGAGAGCACCATTGGTGGGGCAAACATGCGGGTGAGGATAGCACAATGTGGTCGCTACATGCATACTGGACATTTGACGGTGGATTATTCACGGGGGCACAATAGCAACTATTGCCGGAAGCAACCAAGCAGGCTGCATTGAGAATAAGATGGATTACAATTAAAATCAGAATTATTGCGGGTGTTGATAAAACGTCTAAAAGGCGGTTTGCAATTTAAAAAAAAGCAATGCGATGTGTTTACCTCGACATAGATAGCGAGCACAACCTCATTATCGTTAACTGGAAGGAGTCTCCATCGAATTGTTATTAGATGGAGTGATTTGGACAATTAAGGCGTTGGTGACAGATAACGAGTTGTCTGGTACAGATGCAAATCTCGCTCAAACAACCTTAGCACTAGAAGGAGTAGTCTGACTGTATTCGAGGGTCGGGCGATCTTCACAAAATAGTGGACATGGGCGACTACATAGGGAGGATAACGCTTAAAGGGAAGTCCTATGAAGCAATAGACAGGCACCAGGAAATTGCGAGTTTAAGGTATAGAAATGAAACTGGTGGTAACCGATATAGATGGTGGTAACCGATATAGATCGCGGTAACCCAGAAGAGTTGATGACGTTCGGCTCACAAATCTTAGATGAGAATGAAGAGGCGCTGCCCCATTGCCTCTGGTCACCTTGGGCTTCAATGGAGTATTTTGAAATTATATTACGTGTTGTTGAATGTGCAAATGCCGACCAGAGTTATAAAGTTAGTTAAAGTGAGCAAGGGTAAAATGAGCTGTTGGGTTTTGGGATCTAATTAATAAATAATAATACAAGTTTTATATTAAATCGTGCTCTTTATTATATCTGCGGTCTCGGAAGGTTTATCTCTACGCTTTACCACTTCAGCATTCTACACAAGACTGCCCAAAAAGGTTCGTCGCCAGATCTTAAAAATGACCACATCTGTTTACTATTTTTCTACACATTGGTCCTTATCTTGAAATATGAAACGACCATAAATCTCTTATAAGTGTAACTATAACTTAAGACAAAACCCTTAGACTAAACAGAAACATAATATAGATTAACTCTTGTATATATGCATGGATATTTCAACATGAGCAATAAAAAAATAAATACTGTGATTAGATTATAAGACGCAGAAGACAAAAGATCTTGGAGGACAAAGAATTAAAAGGAAACTTCAAAATATCCAATGGTCGATTGTAATCTCAAGTGAACTATTGTATGCTACTGCAATGGCGAAGTTCAACCTTTAGGGCAAGCATCACGATAAAATTAGATTATAAGGCGCAGATGATAGTAAAGATCTTGGTAAATAAATAATTGAAAGGGAACTTCAAAATATCCAGTAGATGAATGTATGGGAAAACCTTCTAACGTGAACGATTGTATGTACCTGCTACGGCGAAGTTTTATCTTTTACGCAAGTATCACAAAGATTGGGCACCCTGAATTCAAACGGTGTTTGCAGTTAATCGAAAAATTGTTTAGGTATTCGAAGATCAGGTGACTTGTCCAGAAATGTGGCGGCATGCCTAAAATGTGAGTTTGGAAATGGTGCTAGCGAGCGAGCTAAAGAATTTTTACATCCTATAGAAAAGGTGTCGCAACCTAGTACACGTTCTTTTGCATGGAGTTGACGAGGTAACTCATATCTACTGTAAACATTGCAAATACTAGTATGCTAAGACAGCATAGTAACATCACTGTTACTGGGTCAGCCTACCGCAATATATAAACAGCAACATATCGCATATTGTTATGTTAGCAGCTTGACCGACTATATAAGAACTCTAAAAAATCAAGTAGTAAATGAGAGAATAATCGTTTCTCCCACTCAATTCATGTTAAGCCAATGGATGGTAGACATATCATGAATCCTAGTTCACAAACATACGCATGCACACAAATTACTTTGTATTGAATTTGCTAATTCAATTTTTATTTGAATAATAATGTTATATTTTTGGAATGACGTCTGACTCTGTGTGTCTGTCTGTGCATGTGAGCGCTCTACAGCCCAAACGGCTAAAGGTAAAATTATGAAACTTTAAACTTAAAATTTGTATATGCCTGGCAAGAAAACTTCCTTATTTTTAAAGTTATTCGTGTTTTCCTGATTTTGTTAAAATTTATGGAGGTGGTTTTCACCCCTTAGAAGTTAAAATGGGCCGAAAAATTAATTACGTATCGATTATTTTCTAACATACAGTATCATTAAAATTGGTGAGACACACCTCGAGATGTTTCCTTGTAAGTTGTCGCAGTTTTTTTAATGAAAATGTAACTTTATTGTGAGAAACTGGTTACAAATGAAACATTCAAAGAATTGCCAATCGCTAGCTACAACTTTTTTTCCATCTTTCTGGCAGAGCTCGCATACCGTTACGGTAAAAGTGCTCATCTTATGAAGCTAACCACGAATCAAGCCATTTTTTATGTCTTCATATGAGCGAAACAGCTGATCTGCCAGACCATTTGCCATCGAACGGAACAAGTAATAATCGGACGCCGCTTTATCTGGAGAATATGGTGGCTGGGGTAGGACTTCCCATTTGAGCGTTTCCAGGTAAGTTTTAAAGGGTTTGGCAACGAGAGGCTGAGCGTTGTCATGCTCGTATTGTGGCTGTTTTTAGCGAAGTGCTCGGCTCAATCACATCCATTGAAGTCGATACCGTTCTCCAGTGAAGGTGTCGTTCGGTTTCAACAGATCATAATAAATAACACCGACCTGGTCCCACCAAATACACAGCATAACCTTCGCAGCGTGAATCTTCGGCCGAGCCGACGGCGTAGAAGCATGACCGGGCAGACCCTATGACTTTCTTCTCTTTGGGTTGCTATAATGAATCCATTTTTCATCACCCGTCACGTAATGGACCGATAGCATCAAGGTATATTATTTAATATTAAATCAAACAATATGGGACAAGAACAAAACAAAATTAATGAAATAAAAGATAAATTTTAAAGCATATTCAAATTATAGAAAGTGACACATTGAGTTTCGAGATATAACCACCACATGCGCTCGCGGTAGAACACAAGTAAAAAATATTTGAATTTTCATTTGTAAATAACTTTTTATGTCGACGCTTAACAAAACCAAAAGTAATTCTATATCATAAACACATCTTTGGCATGTGTGGTAGCAATGCAACGTTTTGCAAAATTCTTCCGCTTTACTCTTGAAATTCAACTCGTACCACAATTACTTCATTTTTCGGCCATTTACACAATGCTAATATCTCATATTGCTATACCTCGGTTTTGAAAAGTGGAAGGGGAAGCTAAACTGTTCTCTTTTCAATGTCACTACTCTATAAGTACATTTACTCGAACTAGTCGATTGCAAATTATTGATGATAAGGAAAAAAAACATCTATTCTGTAATAATAATATACAAATTTATATTTTTTACGGCGTTAGATGGCTGTTTCTAAAAAAATGTATTTGAATATTGTTTTCGCAATTGTATTTAATTATTTAAGAGTTATCAAAAATATAATTATTTTTTAAATATTATTGTTTTTAATCATTTTTATTCTCCACACCGACATATCGAAAAATCTTAGATACCTTTGCAATGTGCGTGCTGTAATTTACCAATTTCGATTATTCAGTGTAACATACATAGATATTTAATATATTAAAGATGATATATTATTTCAATATATATATATATTTAGGAGTATTTGTTTATTTTTCGGCACCCGTAACATTGTTCATGCTATCAACAGAATATTTTGGCAGAGTTAATATTTAACATTTTTATGTCTGTACCTATAAAGGTGGATTTATAAGTAGCACATAGCACAGAAAATAGCATAGCACAGAATAGCACATAACATAAAACATTTGGGGGATTTTATAAGAGGCACAGCACAGCAGCAATGTGGATAAAAAGAAGAATATATCTTTCTCTCTCTATAAACTAACCAACAAAGTTTGTTTTGACAGATTCTATTTCACGTTTTGTTTGGTTATTTAATTTAATTTCAATCAATTATTATGAGTGATGACGAAATTCTGCTTGCTTGTGCAGCGGCATTATGTGCTGCCGCTTTGTATGCATTATCCTCTGAAACGATGACATTTATTAGAAGTATTCCTTCGTACTATCCCGAAATCCAACGAAAATACACGAAGCACAGCGCATAACGCACAGAATATGAACATTGGTCAATTACTGTGCTATGCAAAATTTCTCTATGCGTGCTATGCGTCTTATAAATGGGTATACTGTTTCCCGCATGACAAAAGTGTGTGCTATGCTATGCTATTTTCTGTGCTCTGTGCTATTTATACCACCTTAAGTGGATTTATAAGTAGCAAAGCGCACAGAAAATAGCATAGCATAGCACAGAACATAATCCATTTTGGGGGTTTTATAAGACGCACAATAAACATGGTCTGTAATGCGAAGAAAAAGAAGTTTTATCAGAAAGAAGAATATATGTCCTCCTTTCTTTATAAACTTAATCAAGAAGCGTAAGTAATTTTATATCAGCTATTTTGAATAAAGAATAACAAATATTTATCTCTAATGACCCAACGTTTGCGTACTTGACGATTTTTATTTGAAGTATTCATTCGTACATCCCTGAAAATCAACGAAAATGCACGAAGCACAGCGCAAAACGCACAGAATATGACCATTTGTCAATTCCTGTGCTATGCTAAATTTCTCTATGCGGGTTGTAAATGGGTATATTATTTTCCGTAAGACAAAATCGTGTACTATGCTTGCTGTGCTTTGCTATTTTCTGTGCGCCGTGCTACTTATAAATCCACCTTAATGTTTCCTCATTTTTATAAACAACTGCCCGTGCGACGACACTATTTTCTGAGAAATCCCAACTATTGGCAAAAGATTATTTCCAGAACTTTTACTGGTTCCCTACTATTTTTGGGGTGTTTGTAATTTAACACGTTTTGAGCAACAGAAATGGAATCCAAATTAATAAATTTTTTTCAAAACTGTGTGTTACCCATAATAATTTTAAGATGAATGCCAAAAGGATTAAAATGCACTGAAAAATAAAATGTTTTAATAAAATAAAAACTGTTCTGTTCTATCTCCTCCAAAGATATATTCCATATTTACCACTAAATAGTACTGAATTTAAAATGGACAACGTAGTGGGTCTACAATACACAAATGTATTCAAATTTCATTTAAAATATAATGAAATATAAAAATTTTCATACATGCATAACACCACGCCTAATTCCAACAAATGGAGTGGCAGAAAACCCTTTACAATCTTTCGCCATTCAACTCTATCCTTACACACTTCTTTCGCTTCATTCAAACTCATTACCTTATTCATACATGCTCTTATATTCCGCTTGCTCGCAACTTACCTCTCACGCAGCTCATTCTCAATCATGTTTATCCATTTATTTCGAGGATGGCATCGCATTCTCTCACCATTCATCAACCTCCCACATAAATCTTTTTTGTTAATTTTACATTCGGCATTTTTTCGATATGGCCATATTATCAAGGATGGCACAAATACACCATTTTACACGCATAATCTTGCATCCTTAGAAAATTTTCTCGCAAACATTCCTAAAGCACCTAAAATCTTACAGTCAGCTTTCAATCTCGAAATCATACTCTCCATCACTAGAAAATTTCCAAATGCTATTAATAGCGAATTCCAGACCGTCCCTTAAATTAAAATCGTTTTAATTGAATTTACAAAACAATTGAATGCAGTTTTATATTTGAGTTATATTATTATAAAAATATAAAAGAGGCGATAGAAATTTTCTATACAATATATTGTTGCTTTGTAGAATTTGAAGTGGGGATACTTGGCTTCGCATCCCCCACTGAAAATTGAACGATACAATTCATGACATGCACTGCACTCTTTTAGTAGCAGTTGAAACTATAATTAACATGTGTTTGAATAGGAAATGTTTAAAAATGTAACTTACTCTTAAATTCAGGAGAATTATGTAACAACAAAAATTACACATATTCTCCATTACACAACCAAGAAAGTAAAATTGTTTTTATCCCGAGTTTCGTTTTAAAAATATCAAAAAAATATAATTGATTATAGTAGAAGTTGTTCGCAAAATATACACATTTTTTTGTGCAATTAAAATATAATCATTGCAAATGATGACTATCTTCTTGATACTCTACGGTTTCTTTTGGTGTATCGTACTATTCGAGAAAATACGTTGCACAATTAAAATGTGCAAGCACCAGTAAGGAACAATGCTCTGTGAAGAAACTACGAAATATCAGCTTTGGCTTAAATAAAGCGTAAAGAAAAATGTTATAATTTCACATATGTGAAAGATCATTGCACAGTTGCCATATGCAGAAACCAGTCAAGAACCCTTTCAGATTTGCGTGAAAAAATTACTTATTCGGAAAAATGAGAGCACTTTACCAATGCTTGTTGCATTATTGCTTAAAAAAATCCTCATGGGACCCTCAATACCAGCATTGCGACGATGTAAATTGTAACTAGGACACTGCTGGAAAATATGTTCGAGAGTGAGCCTAGTGTTACAAGTGGAGCAGAGCGGTGGTTGTTCTCCTAGTAACAGATACAAGTGTGTGAGACAAGTATGGCCTATTCTCAGACGAGAGATGACCATTTGCTCACACCTTGTTAGGCGGAGCGGTGCTATGCACCGCTCCACTGACACCTTTACAAGGCGCAATTTACTCGTAGATGAATTCCACTCCTCCTGCCATAGCTTAAAGCAATGCACAGCCACAGACCTCAACACATCATCGGCGCGCAAGGGATGACGTACAACGTAGTTGCCGTTGGCGGCTCCAAGAGCTATCCGATCGGTACTGTGATTGCCGGATATCCCAACTTGTCCGGGTATCCACATAAATACGACCCTCTCTCTCTAGGTTTCGTAATCTATCGATTTCTCCGCGGTTGTCCAAGACGGTAGGATCGGTAGAGAATCTGCTACCGATACCTACGATGGCACTCAGGGAGTTGGTGCAGACGAGTAGGTGACGTCGCTCATCGATATATTGAAGAGAGTAGAGGATACCATATAACTCCGCTGTGAACACCGAGAATATGGGTGACAAAGTAAACGATTAGGATACGCCGTCAGTCACAAAAGCACAGCCTGTACCGGAGCCTGTCTTGAAGCCATCGGTATATGTGAGTTGAAAATCTATGTTCTGTTGCAATTGAATGAAGAATTCAATCAAGTATATGGCGTTAGGAGTAAAAAATTATGGCACGTTGGTCAGCTCTAGGTTTGTCGTTTAAGATAAGGATGCCCGTGGAGGGATATTGGTAAAAATTCTCGATAAATTGTCAATGATGGTATTTAAGAATTTAGCAAGAAGTTGCGCTGTTAGTATATTGATGATTTAATTCTGGATTATTGAAAAAGATGGAATGGTTTATATGCTGCGTCAGTGAAAGAACTTTGCAAACGTTTGATGTACCTTATGTGAAGTGGCGGTACACCGGCTTCACAGTGAAGGTTTGGAATTGGGATAGTCCTGAAAGCACCGGTGACTGTTCGAATGCCAGCATTGTGTACGCTTTCTAGCTTCTTCAAGTGAAGAGCACTAGCAGTGTACACAATGATAACACAAAAGTCTATCCTGGACAGAACCAGACTGACGCAAGGGCGCAGCAAAGAGTCCCTATCGGCTCCCCATTTTGTGGAGGCAATACTCTTGATAGAATTCAATGACATTCAGCACTGCGCAGAAACAGTGTTGATTTGTTTCAGCTATAAAAGACGTCTGTCGAAATTTATACCCAAAAACTTCACTGCATCTACTATCCGCACTGGTCTATCGTAAAGCGATACAACAGGACAGTTGTGTGCTTTACGTAATCGACAGAAGTAGATAGCACGGGATTTCTCCACAGAGACACGAAGACCAAGGTCGGATGCAGCCAAAGAAACTAAGTCAACCGCCTGCTGTAATCTCTCCTGACAGAGAGCAAGAGATTGAGATGAAGTAAAAATCTTGAGGTTATCTACATAAAGACAATAATCAACAGTATTCGGCAGGTAGGACACAATGTCATTGATTGCAATCAAGAATAATGTTACACTAATGGAAGAGCCTTGCGGAATTCCGTTTGACAACGGTCGTAAAGAAGAGAAAGTTTACCCAACTCGAACTCTAAAAGAACGGTTCGAAAGAAAGTTTTCTACGAATTGAGGCAGAAGACCTCGCAGACCACAATTATGCAATTTACGTAGGATTCCGTATCTCCAGGTCATGTCAAACGCTTTCTCTAGATAAAAACATCTGCAGTGTCATGCACCGAACTTTCTTATACGCTTTTGGGTTAAATCACATCCTATTTTCATTATTTTTCTAATTTATAATATTTGTTCTAACCTTTGGAACACTTTTACACTAAATATATTTCTTTGAATAAATATAAAATGTCAAACTGTATAAGTCAGTTTTGTTTTTTTTTTTTGATAAACAATTTACAAGCGCAGATGATACGCTTTATGTAAAAATAAATATAATAAGAAGAAAGTTCAAGAGCCATTTTCTTGTTTTCGGTAGCGTTTGGGAAAAAAATTTCATATAAAGCTTGTACAAAATGCTGATATCTATAAATTTTTCTGTGACTGCAACAATTTTTGAGTAATTGCAGAAACCGCAAAAAATGACTAGAGTAAACATGCACTTCCGGTAGGAATATTGTTTTCAAAAATAGGAGGTGCACACCCCAGGCATATGCAAATATTAAGTTTAAAGTTTCATAATTTTAGCTTCAACCATTTAGGCTGTAGAGAACTTACACACAGACACACACACATACACACACAGACAGACGCCATTCCAAGAATAGCGTTCGTCAGATACACATGCAGGTCAATAGTGGAGTGGGGCTGACGAGATCCACATTGACGTTGGTTGATGAGATTGTGGAATTCTAGAAACCAGCTGAGTCGAAAAATGATCATGCGTTCGTATTACTTTGACAGATGACATGTCAAAGATATTGGACGGTAGCTTGATGCAGAAGAGACATCTTTGCCCTTCTTGTGTATCGGCACAATTATCGCTTCGCGCAAGATGTCAGGATAGACATTTTCGACCCAAAGCCGGTTGAGAAATTCCACTTTTCTAAGTTTAAACAGGATACATTGCGTAAACAATATTGTCATATCCAAACAGAAGTGATGGCTTTGTGACTCAATGCAAATTCAAATTCTGCTAGAGTGAATATTGTTTTATGACTCTCAGAATAATCACACTCAAAGTTTAGAGGAGCCTCTTCAGCCGCTTTTGAGCGCAGAAAATGGAGCGAGTAATTATCCGAATGACTAACGGACTCAAACTGGTTTGCTAGAATATCACAAATATCATCGCTGACAGTGCGTACCTGACCATTGACCTGGAGCATTGGAATATAGGAACTTATCTTGTAACTTTTCATATACCTGATTTTCTTCCAAAGCAGAGTTTGGTCGAAATCAGTACCAATAGAAGGAAAAAATCCGCACCATGACTCAGTTTTAGACTGAAGAATTGAACGCCTGGATTGCGCACGGGCGTTTTTGAAAGCAATTTGGTTTAAGTGTTGGATTTCTCCGGCACACATTCAGTGCGCGCTTTTTGGAACATATAGCGGAAGCAACGTGTTCATTCTACCAATGAACAGACTTCTTTTTGAGACGTCCAGAGGATTTCGGAATAGATAACGAAGCGGAATGTAGAATGGAATCGTTTAGAGGTTGCAGCTCGACATTTAAATCTGGTGACAGTTTCCTTGTAAGATTTATCGCTAAATAGCACTGTTTTCCACTTATTTGTGCACCAATTCAAATGTACCTTAGCCAATTTAAATCGGGCGGTCCTCTGTTTCTTACTAAGTAAAGGCTTTTTTGCAGGTCTACGACTATAAAGTCTTCCTTCGACTAGCCGTCGTTGTATAGTACGGGAACTATTTTTTTTTTAATATTCGCATTAATTTGCGAAGCCGTTGTCCAGGGATCCAATTTGGCTGATCGTAAAATCTGCATATCAACTCTGGGAGTAGTTTTTCTTGGTTGTCCTGAATGTGATGCAGTCTTCACAGTACCTTTAGCACGATAACGTTGCAGAATATAACGATATAACAAATATTTTATAGATTTATTTTTGGGAAGTTCCACTTTCGTTTAAATATATATATATATATATATATATATATATATATATATATATATATATATATATATATATATATATCTATCTATCTATTTATCTATTTATCTATCTATCTATCTATCTATCTATCTATCTATCTGATTATGAATTTGACATTACACTTTGAAAATGCAACACGGCGGATCCAAAATGACGCATATACCCAAAACATTAGCGTTTTCCGCATAACTTCGTCTGAAATTCGACGAAATTATTGTATACAAGGTCCAATGATTTTGCAGAATCTAGAGGTTTCCGTCTTCACAGATTATGAATTTGAAATCTGCTTTTGAAAATTCACAATAGTGAATTGTATATATGGAGTATGATATATATTTAAATAGTGTCAGATTCGCAAAATTATTTAGTTTTGGTACGTCATATTGGACTCTCCATCTTGAATTTTTCAATTAAATCAAGTCAAATTCATAATCAGGCTCCTCCAAAACCCTTCTGCAGAATAATTCCATCGAATTTCAGACGAAGTTATGCTGAAATCGTTCAATATGAGTTTTTAACCGCCATATTGAATCCGCCATCTTGAATTTTCAAAATCATATGTCAAATGCTAATTAATCCTTTCATAGAAATATTTCGTCGAAAAAATAATAAACTACCATATCGGATCAGTCAATTTGAATTTTGGAATTTAGGCCTCAGATTCGTGCTCAGCGACCCAAAGAACAAAAAAGTATGGAAGATCAGTTTGAATGGTGCATTGTAGAGGTGATATATCGATGTAACATAATGCGCGGATTCTTTCATCATGAAGCACATTTGGCCACTTTTCATTTAGCGGATTTTTCCATCATTAGCAGTCAGGAGGTTAAAAGTCAGTTTATTACGGGAGGCAGAACCGATGATATTGTGAATTTTATATCGTTTGGTATGGCATAAGCAGTTCTTAAATCATTCGTATATTCTACAATCATTTATAAGAAAATATACGTGCTTGTAATTTATGTGCTTAATGCTCAATTAAAATATAGCTGAGTTTGTTTGGAAAATGCAAACACTCACCATAATCTAAATTTTGTATTACACTTGAGCAGTACCGGACATTATAGACAATGGAGTTTAGATCAATTTAAAAAATAGTCCTTTAATGGAATTTTTACGTTAAAATACAGTATACTTAATTTTCTATATATTGAACATAGTTTAAAAATACCGCGATACATATAAAAAATATTTCAAATATGATTTTGATAGTGTAAATGTTATCAATACTATTTGTTAATAAACAAAAATGAACACGAAATTCATATGCCAGAGTCTTGAATCTTATACAAACTTTTTGAACTGATCCAAAACTCGAAATTTTTTTATACCACGGGTAATTTGAGGCTTTTCTAAACAGGAAACCAAACCGAGACACAAGACTTGTAAGAATACTTGAAAACTTCGAGACAAGAGCGACCGTACAATCTCGTACGACGACCTCACCACTATGTATGATAGTTTCTGTTGAGTTAAAAGTTACGTTTAACACATATCAATAGGCAAAAAAAGTGAGCACGTGACAAAAGACGCGGGGTTCGAATTTGTTCGCGTTCAACGCTGAGAGACTTGTTAACCTTATGGCCAGAATCGGCGGCTCATTTATTATGAGACATTACACTTGCATTTGTCGATGAATCAATTAAAAAAATGAATATGTTAGGGGCAATAGAATAACCTTTATGCTATAGTGTTTATGCAATTGCGAACATCTTTAATAAAGCTATATTTTCAAATTAAAAATGCATTTTATGTTAAATGCGTCACTGCACATGCGCAACCATGCGCAATATGCTGCGTTTGTTTGGCTTCGTTGTAGAAAATATAAAAATCCAAAAGTGATTCTATATCATAAATACATCCTTGCCATGGGTGGTAGCAATGCAACGTTTTGCAAAATTCTTCTGCTATACCCTAGAAATTAATGCCGGGTTTATGCCGGGTTTATACAGAAAAAATTAACGCTACATTTAACATTAACGCTACATTTAAGGCTAAGAAAAAGATAAACACCATGTTAACCAATGTTGTCGTTTATACTGAATTTAAGACTACATTTCTTTTTAACGCTAAACCAACAAGTTGGCCAACTTTTATCTTTCTTACTAAGAGAGATGAACAAAACCTCGTTCTTTCTTTGCCTAAGATCAGTTCAGTTTGAAAAACGCATCTGCGCAAGCGTGACCGGGTGTACATGTGTTGACAAGCACAACATGTCAGAACAGTTTCGTGCTCTTTTTGCATTGGCTTTTGTTAACCTGCTATATTGTTGTTTAATATTGTTATTTTATCATAATGGACGGTGAATTGATTGATAGTGTCGAAAAATATGCTATATTGATATGATAAGCGAAGTGTAGGTTTCCGCAATAAAACTAGTAAAGAAAATACATGGAGAAGTGTTTCCGAAGTCATGGGGCTAAAAGGTATGTGATATGCAACTATATTTTAAAATTGGACGATGTTGCAATTTTAAATATATTCTAGTTCCAGAGTGTGAATCCCGGTGGGTGACTTTGCGGTCTCACTAAGCGACTGAGAGGAATAAACTGTTCGAGTCATCTGCAGATGCAAGCATCGAAGGTGCATGTCTATCGTTGGCAGAATACTATAGTGCCAAAAGGACCGAAGAGGACCCCGACATATTTGGGAAAAGCGTTGGCGTATTAATGAAAAATATGTCGCCAACCGCGAAGAAACGTAGGCAAAAGAAGAATATGCATATAGTTTTTGGGTTGGACAGCGAGTAGATTATATAAATATATTAGTTAAATACTTTTTATTATATTGTTTTATTTAAAAATACTTCCAGTTTCTTTTCCTATTTTCCGCAAACACAATTCACATTTGTTATATACGAGTTTGGTAGGTACTGAGGTTAACATAAGTTGAAATAACTTCTAAATCAACTATAATAATGTATTGAACCGAAATAATATAACTAAAATACAAAATCATTTTAATTTAATAGTCTTTCGGCATAGAACCTTTTTCGATAAGAGATTTTTGCCATGGTACTGAACCAAAATAACTAGCCAAATGTTCTCTGTAATCATGTTCCGAATCCATTTTTATTTAAAAGAAATGGAAACTACTATATGTATCGCAAAAGGAAAATTGTTTTCGCAAATCATAAAAATATAGCCTCAAAAAACAAGTTGACACTTGCAAATGTCAAACACGGAAACCAGTATGCGCATGCGTTAATTTTGTTAGCTTAGGCTGTATAAACGCCAGTTTTTCTTGTTAGTAAAATGCAGCGTTAAATGTAGCGTTATGTTAAATGTAGCGTTAATTTTTTCTGTATAAACCCACCATAAGTTCGCACCACAATTACTTCATTTTTCGGCCATTTACCCAATACTAATATCTCACATTGCTATGCTCCGGTTGTGAATTTGGAGAAGGAGAAGCTTTGAATCTCCTTCACCGCCAGTACTCAATAGCTGCATCCTATTTGTCGCTACTAGCAGTAAACTAAATTAATTTTACCAAACTCCTATAATAGACAGGAAGATTGAAAGAAGCAGTAGTAATTTGTTTGGCGCGTAAATTTTAAAAGCATCTAAATACTATAATCACACATTAAATTATTTAAAATAATTTAACAAGGCACACTTTTTACAAAATATGTTGTGAAGTGTCAAATATCAGTTGACGTAATAGGGGTTTTACCAATTTTTACTTTATTATATGAAGTAATAAGTATTATAATCATGAAAACATTCGATCGCGAGATTTTAACGGAAATATACCTTTTAACCTTCCCTGAATCGGGTTTGACTATTTTTATTTGTCTGTTTGGTGTATGTGAGTACTCTACAGCCGCACGAACGGTTTTCGACGGTTGCCGCTTTTAACGAAAAGATCAAAGAAATGAACGGGCACACAATGCTCAGTGCAACAAATAACTGTCACAACGCAAAAACTGGCGCATACTCTAACTGCCCGGCGGTTGGTGTCATAAATCATTAGACTGTCAAATCGTATAGTGATTCTGCCCGAATACAAATTTTAAGAAATCTGCATTTTAGGAGGTAGATTCACAAAGGCAAAATATAATCAAAAATTCTTAGAGATTTTATTTAAATGTATATATAAAAACATAAATGGATAAATATAAAGGTATAAATGGAAAAATATAGAAGTTTAAATGGATAAATATAAAAGTATAAAACAATAGCGGAAACCATTAGCAGCAACACAAAACGACACTTCTTCCATCGTGATCAACTTTAAACTAAGTTATATTTCCCCTATTGATACATTGTTACCTGTAATACTAATTTTAGAAAATTAACGGAAATTTTGCAGAAAAGTACCAATTTCAAATCTTCCTGTTTAATACGTACTTCTCGTAAAACTAGGCAATTTAAGAGGGTTAGTGAACCTTTTTCTTAAACCAATGGTTCGGGCAAAAAGAAAGGTCAAAAAAGGTCCAAAACTTACCGCCGGGCCATTTGAGTATGCGCCCAAAAACTGGGTATTGACTTGAGCATTTTAACGAACGAATATATATGTACGCGTAAATCTTTCGTGCTCGCAAAAATGCTCAAGTCAGTACCCAGCTTAAAGGATTGAAGGTAAAATGATGAAACTTTTAACTTAAGATTTATATATGCCTGGCAAGAAAACCTCCTATTTTTGAACAGAATATTCAAACCGAACACTCAAAAACGGTTGCACTTATAGTAAAAATTATTAGAATAAAAACTAAAGATATTAATATTTACAACATGTATTTGATTTGTTTTCAAAAAGAGTACTTGAATTTTCTCATGTTTTATTTATTTTTACATAAATCGTATCAACTGTATAGTCAAATGTTTTACAAAAAAAGGAAAATAATTTGGAATTTGACATTTAATAATTATTTCAAGCAAAATATTTAGTGAAAAAATGTTTCAAAGGTTAGTAAAATATTATGAACTAGCAAACAAATTAAAAATATATGTATTTTGTTCATCTAAACAAAATATGTATAAGATAGTTCAGTGTAAGACATTGCAGATATATAATTTGAATATTATAGTATTCTTCATTAACAACTACAAAAACGTGTATGGTTTAAAACTGCTGTAATACTAATATTTAATTAGAAAATCAATTATAATAATTAGCGGTGAGGATATGACGTAAACATGGTACCGGATAAGAGAGATAAGCAGAAGTGAGATAAAAGCTGCTAAGGAGTAAGAAGAACTCAAATATTAGCTATATACTTGTTACATAAAAATCATCTCGGTTTAAATTCAGATTCTTGCTCTGTCTGAGAAAGAACATGGTTTAACAGAATTTTTGTGTAAAAAAAATATAGCTATTGGGCCATCAAGTTCAAACAGTAATCCGCTTTTCATTTCTGTATGAATCTAGAGTTTGGGTTTATAACCATCAATAAAGTACGGATGCCTAGAAGTTAGGCACAAATTAAATCAGCTGTTAGCATCACAAATTTAATAATAGATATATAATCTAATTTAAACGTAATTTGTAAGTTATTCTTTCCAATTTAGTGTTGAACCTTAACAATAAACATCTAATTTGTTTTCACTTGCTCCTTTCTTCTTAGCGGTTTTTTTTTTCTCCATTCTATTCGCCTAAAAGAGGAATTTTAATAGTTTATAAATATTCCTTATTAGGTTTTCATATTTTCGCGTTTCAGGTGTTCAAGTTAATTAAGTATAAAGAAATGCTTGATTAACGTTGTCAGTTTGATATATGTTGCTAATTTGTGAATTGTTTTTTGTTTAAAAGTGATTTTTATCGTTTTTAAGTGATTTGTTGTGAAAATTAAAATATTTGTGGTATTATGGAAAACTTTTGTTTATAATATATTTATATTTTATTTATTCGAAATACTTACGATCGAATATATGAGCTCTTTTGTCACAACTAAAAAGTTATTTATTTTTGTAATTGAATCATGCACATTCATTAATGGCAAAGCCCCTAATAAGTATTTAACATAAAATAGATAGTGGAAATAACCATGTAAAATATATTTACAATTTTGGCAGCGACAAAAAGTGTGCCTCTTATAATTAAACTAATTCGATAAATCTACTGTTAAATTAAATAAAAATCAAGGAATATTAGATAAATCTCTACATGTTTAGTGTAATGCAGTAACATGCTAACAAATATGATATGGGTGTGCCAAATTAATTTGGTAGTCATTTGAATATCTCTGTTATGTTATGTTGCATATCTGTTATATTTACTAAAAACTGAAGCTGTCATACCTTATCTGGCGATAGAGCATCAAATTTGTCAATGGTGGATAATCCTTTATTAAAAATTGGTTTGTTAAATGAAGAACGTATACGATAATTTCAAATTGATCGTACCTGGTGATGCTGGTCCAGGACTATGACTTAGTGATTCGTTCGATGGAAGTTTAGGTAGCACCTGCAATATGGTTTTGCTTTTCTTTTCTTCAACTTGTACACAGCGAGACATACTAGCTGTTGTCGGTGAAATCATGCCTTTATTCTCGATGCTGATTCCTGTAGGCGATGACATTTCAACTCCCTGACTATCAACAAATTGCACTTTTCACTAAACAAATCTACTGATTTCAATACGTAATTGTATCTTATCCTACACTACTTCAACTACATTTGACGATTCATTTGGACATATTATATATGTCATAATACAACTTGAACAGTATCATCTTTATCTCTGCAACATTATCTATGGTGAAGTCTGTCTATTACCTGTCAGTAGTCAAGAAATAACAAGAAGGTTCACTTAGTCATCTTTGCGTCTGACATAAATGGTGTAGACTAGAGTGAGTAGATATATAAGAGTGTGGACAATAGCTTCCCAGTCTGTGATTGGCGCCGCCATAGTTTGTCTAAATGTTCAAACGAAATGCATTGCGTTATATGGAGCGCGCGGCTCATATTTTCTTATACTCTTTAAATCTAAAGGACCAGATAAGATAATAGCACCCCGTATTTTTTATGCTATTCCTGGATAAATTCTGCGTATTTTATTCCGCGACAGCATAGGTCTATCTATTATAGAAACATTTATACTAAATTCCAAACATTTCGCGGGCTAATATAACTATTTGTGCTGTATACTTGCAAGTATATTAGTGTTATACATTTCGCGAATCTCTTGAAATAAACACTGTTTATTATGCTTATGTCATTTATTAATTCAAACTGTGCATTTTAAAATTATGTTTATACCGTAATATTTGAGCGCGAAATGTTTCGACTTTTGTATAAATATTTCTATAAAAGATAGACATATGCTGTCGCGGAATAAAATACGCAGAATTTATTCAGGAATAACATGAAAAAAACGGGGTGAAATTATCTTATCTGGTCCTTTAGATTTAAAGAGTATAAGAAAATATGAGCCGCGCACTCCATATAGCGCAATGCATTTCATTTGAACATTTAGACAAACTATGGTGGCCACCAATTACAGGCGGGGAAACTGCGCTCTATGCTTTAGATAGGGACTACTCGTCGATTGCCCACACTCTTATATATCTACTCACTCTAGCTTAGACAAGGATGAGGTATTCAAGCGCGGTAATATTTAAAAGCAAAATAAAGAAGTGATTTATTTCATTTTGTTCGGAAATCAATTCTGTTGTAATAAAACATGAAGAGTAGATAATTGCATTTCTGAACAAAATTGAATTTATGACATTGTAACTTATAGTAACAAATTACTATCCTTGTTTACTTTGAACGCGATGATATAAAAAATACAAATCAGTTTTAATTTATTATGAAAATTTATTTGTTTTTATAAATTTCATTAAATAAATGAAATGGATAATTTTTTCAATAGGCAAAAAAAGTGGGTCCGTGAATTATCTATGGGTCCGTCACACGAGACATGTTATCCTTATGGCAAGAATCGGCGGCACATTTACTTGATACATTTCGCCTGTATTTGTCGCTTAAATAATGAAAAAAATTTATCCGTTAGTGGCAATAGAATTACTTTCATGATAATGTGTGAGTACAATGCCGAACATCTTTAATAAAGCTATATTTTCAAATTGAAAATGCATTTTATTTTCTTTGCCATTAATGGCGATACTGCACATGCGCAGTGAGACAAATTACGCTGCGTTTGTAGAACCACTAAATATTATAAAATGCAAGAAGCAACAACAAAAGTTCTGGGAATGTCAATGTCAGAGTGATTGATCAAGCAGCGAAGTGTGGGACCATTGACATGAAAATATCAAAACTATATTATTTATACGCCCAATATTCATATTGATAACGAAATAATGATTTTATTTAATATATTTTAATTTTATATTAATTTTGATTTTTTCTATAGCAATTTCGGCGATTTGAATCATACATATCTATATATATACATATATATATATATATATATATATATATATATATATATATATATATATATATATATATATATATATATATATATATATACATATATATATATATATATATATATATATATATATATATATATATATATATATATGTATATATATAGATATGTATGATTCAAATCGCCGAAATTGCTATAGAAAAAATCAAAATATATATATATATATATATATATATATATATATATATATATATATATATATACATATATATATATATATATATATATATATATATATATATATATATATATATATATATATATATATATATATACCCACTAAACCAAATGATCTCCCAAACAGCTCGCATAGATGTCTAAGTTGCGAGCGCGATATGCTCAGTCAGTGCCTAGCGAGGTCGCATAAATCTCTCCATTACCCTTAATGCCCGTCATCTGCGACCTAGAACGTAACCTCACTAGGTACTTACAAATGTAACCTCTCAACAACCTCCGCATTCGCGCGCATCCGGCGATATCGCAAGTAAACAGATCTGGGGATATCGCAAAATAGCAGGTTCAATGGAAAAAAGATGTTGGTTTAGATTTAAAATGATCAACTAAACCAATAAAATTATTTAAATCCATTTGAAACAAATTAGAACAATATTATGATTGTAAAAGACCATTTTATATCTACCTTTTCATATTTCAATAACCTAAAAAATATTTTAACAACCAAGACCATTTATTTCCATTATTATAAAAATATAATATATATATACATATAGATGTTTTCTTAATCGTAAAATTACATTATTATTACATGTTTCAACTATACGATGTTTTCAGTTTCTGAAAAACCTCCGTTTTGCATGGCGAAACCACTCTTTACAATAAACCTCAAAAGTTTGCTCAAGGCATTGCAGAAAATTCTTCCGTACTGCAGCTGAAATAGATGGTTTTTAGAAAGTGCCTTATTGTCACCCAATATATAACCTAAATGATCAAATTTGTAATTATTAATGCATATGAGCGTATAGATAGAATAATAATTTTACAAACCCCGTCCATGGTCCTTTTTTTGCACACAATTGTCTTTAAAAACTAATTCACTATAAATATGACAACGAGGATAAATGGCTGAGAAATGGCCTGCTCAGAGACGTTCAGACAGGCTAGAAAGCGCCAGAAGTTAGAGATGCGCGTGCAATCAAGCTCAGCTGATAATAATATAGACTACTGCAGCTCTCTTTTAGCCGTATCAGTAACTAATGATTGAGATTTTTTCCTCCAAATTTTTTGTTGAATCTCCCAGCGCTATCATAGCTAGGTTGCAAGCACATCACAAATTTGAATGAAATGTGACTTCTCTGGGAGATTGATATTCTTTAAAGTTAGAGACGCGATCTCTCACAGAGTTCCTTGGTACATTAAGATTTAACTTACATTTGTGACTTCTTTGGGAGATTGATATTCTTTAAAGTTAGAGACGCGATCTTGCACAGAGTACCTTGGTATATTAAGATTTAACTTACATTTGTGACTTTGTTGAGAGCTTTATCGATATCGCAAGGTGATCAGTGGTTTAGTGGGTATATATATTTATATATATTTATATATATATATTGAAACGCGTCGCATATTAGTAATATTTATCGCGGTTATAAAAGTAAATAATAATATGTTTTTAAATAATATAGAGAATTTTTACGCAGACTGTACTTTCGAAAGTCAAGTGTTTTTAACGTTGTTACAAAGATTGGTCACACAAACTAAATGCCAAAATAAGAATTATTACTCGAACACGTGCAACCCTTAAAATCATCTGGTAATACTCAAACCCCATGTCTCTATTTACTTCAAGTACCATAAATTATATAACAAATATTTAAGAGATATTTGACCCTCGGGCGGTCAACTTAGGCTTTTTTCTTGAAACTAACCAGATGTTGAAAAATGTTAGTGACAGCGTTTTTTTTGAATATTAGCGTTAAATAATACAATAAATAACTGTAACTTAAAACCATCGTTACTTGCCTCGACTGCATTAAGTAAACGCCTTTTTACCATAAATTCAAAACGTATTGTCAGTCCGCAAGAACTAACAAGTTCTTTGATCAAACGCGACCAGAGGATAATTTTGGTCGTAATAAAGATTAAATTACACAGAATCGGAGAAGACACAAAGAATTTGGTATAATTATTTAAACCAAACGATTTGTTGCACTTCTTACAAAACCATCTTTTAATTAAAACGAAATATTGCCGTGACTTCTCCACATCTTGAGTATGATGGAATTTTGAGTACAGCAATAATGACCATTTATTTATATCGGGCTGTTTAAACAATTTCGTAGAATTATTTAAACATTGAAGGAAGAAATGTGTAACAGTGTCAAGTGAGACGCACGATGCGTTGGTGTGTGGGGGTAGGGATAGTGTTCTCTCTCTCTTACCAATGGATTTCGCAAGTGCCTCAACCCCGAAGACGCTGAGCCATCCAACCAGTAACCAGGACCGTACTGATGGGGCAGGCCTATTAATATTCGAACGAATAAGGAAGTATAATTGCACATAGTTTGGATTTATATTTGGGTTTCTGTGTTATAGAAAAGAATATTCGTTGAGGGGGTGACTTTTGGGGGCGGAAACAACGATTCCGAACTGATGAGGAACTCACTGTTAGATATAGAAAGGGAGTCAGATTTTCTCTGTCAAATCGTTCGAACGTTTTTAAATTTCGTGAGAAATGATAAAACTTAGAATCTTTTATATTAAAATCAGATAAAACAGTTTAAAGTCTATACTGAGTCTGTTTGTTCTGTATTTTAATCGACTGTAAAAGTTACGGCCCTAAATTCTTTAAACTTGGTATTTTAATTATTACTACGGCAATAGTCTGTTTAAAATTAGAAACGTACTTTGAGTTGATAGCTTAATATTCCAGTAAATTCTTCCAAGTTAAAGATTGACGAATATTAAGTCACTAACGAGTTACGAACGTTTTAATCGCGATCGAGATTCGGGGTGAGAGTTTGTGGGTTTTGTGAGTTCCGTGGATTACGTACGAGTAGTGACGAACCGATCAAAACCAACTGCCAACCAATCCGACCAGTCGATCGATCTACCCATCAATCCGACCAGTCGATCTAGCTACCAACCGACCGACCGTCTATCAGAGGGTTACTAAGCAACAGGAACTTTTATCCCAAATTTAATACAAGTAACTTTCATATATTTTTGTCAACGACATATCTATGATTTTGTGAGCACTAGCATATGAGATGGATTGAGTGACCGGTCGTTTTGGGGGTCCTCATTGCATACTACTAAATTAAATTAAATAACGATTACCAGACTGGACTGCATAAAGCTGTATTCAAATCTACCTCACATAACAAGGTGTCGACGACTCTTACTATTTCTACGGTGCACGGGCTGGCCAACAAACGTAAGTCCAGTGGCGTGCACGAAACGCAAACAGTTCCGCGGACAAAAGCTCTGCATATAAAACACCTTTGTGACCGTCAGATTGCATATACAGTACTAAAACAGTAAATTCTGATAATTAGTAGTTTTTATTCTACATCAGTACGTGAGCTTTGGCGAAACTCAGTGTGAGTGCATTACTAGCCATCAGTTAGCCTCACGGAGTCATAGATAATTTTTGCGTTGCATTCCATAAAATCTATGTTCAATAAACTGATTGTTATAAGAAGGATTCAAACTCTTTTATTTCGATACTCCGTATAACTCCTTTTCTGTGCGACTTTAGTTCAACGAATTATTTAGTTACCACACACACACACACAACGTAGGTCCAATACTAGACGATCATGCCAATTAAAGTTAGTTAATAAATAATTAAAGTCAATAATTTATGTAAAATCTAAATTTCAATTAGATAAATTGTTTTTGAAGAATAAATCAATATAAAATCGATAACTTTGATTTTGAATAATAAATTTTGTGAATTTATTTGTTAAGTTAATATTTGAGTAACTTTTAGTTATTTAAATGTCTACAGTTTACGTAATACGTCGACGGCGCGTTACAATATATATATATATATATATATATATATATATATATATATATATATTTATTGAACATAGATTTTATGGAATGCAATGCAAAAATTATCTATGACTCCGTGAGGCTAACTGATGGCTAGTAATGCACTCGCACTGAGTTTCGCCAAAGCTCACGTACTGATGTAGAAGAAAAACTACTAATTATCAGAAATTACTGTTTTAGTACTGTGTATGAAATCTGATATTATTTGTTAAATTAATATTTGAGTAACTGTTAGTTATTTAAATGTCTACAGTTTACGTAATACGTCGACGGCGCGTTACAATATATATATATATATATATATATATATATATATATATATATATATATATATATATATATATATCCCATTAAAAAATATTAATTGTTTATTATTATTCATTGTTAAATAAAAATTGAAATAACATTAACAATAATAAACAAATCTTAAAATAAAGTCAATTTGAATTTAAAAAATATTACTGTACCCCTACTCGAATATATATTTTTATTTTTAATAATACATAATTTTAACAATGTTATAATATTTATATATACATATCATACAAATTACATTAATATAAATTTATTTATTAAAATGTTTATTATATATACATATATTTTTTATAAGATTTATTTATTTTTACATTAAAAAACATCTGCAGTGTCTTGCACCGAATTTCCTTTGTATTGGGGTTAGACCACATCGTAGTTTTATTATTTTTCTAATTTATAGGGTAAATCGACCAGTAAAAGAACAGTTAAAAAAATTCTTTACTTTTTTGAGGATTACAAAAAAATATGGTTAATATATTTAAATAATAATTGAAAATTTTTAAAATTTATGTGTTTTATAAAGTTAAAAAAAAAAAAATTGTTTATTGATGTTTTAGGTAATTTTATTCACAATTTATAATTTGATGTTAAAATACCAGTAATAGAACGGTAGCTGCCTTTAATAGAACAGTCCTTTCTAGTAATAGAACGGCAAATTATATTTTTTGTTAAATGAACTAGGTAAATCAATCAATAAATAAGTTCTATTATAAATTTATTTTTTATTTAATATTGTTTATAAATTTATATATTTTAGCTTGGATTTCCTATAATTTAGGTATATATTTATAAAAAAATACAATTGCAGTATGTTCAGTAATGAAGTAGGGATGAGCCCCCCCGCTCCAAAACTAGTTAACCTATTGAGTTAGGACTCAACAGAACACACAGTCCACTGCGAGTTATGTTATGCAGAGTATGTTAGATATAATATTGTAAAGCTTAATATTAATATACGTTGTTTAAATATATACAATACTTATCAAACCCAGCGATCCTAACCGCAACATAAATTGGTCCTAATCGAACCGAATTACAAAGTATTCGTGTGTTAAAAATCATCTACAATTTCGTGTTGATGACATCGTCTCTACAGCATCTACAATTTCGTGTTGATGACATCGTCTCTACATCATCTACAATTTCGTGTGGGCAACATCGTCAACAATTTCGTGTTGCGAAATACATCTGGAAATCAGCATATCCATATCATCCAACAATACTGAAGAAGTACAACAATTACTAAAGCAGGCATCAGGTTAGTCGGCATTACTCTCCTATTGCTTCAAAACCACTTCCCTTATATCAAAGGTACATTTCGTTGTTAGTTGATTTTCGTATTATAACAATTTTTCAAAATGTCGAATTTGGATGAATTGCTTTGTCAATGGAGAATTCTTAAATCTGCAAAAACGAGATTTTCAAATTACGCTAATTCGGTTAATGATCAAAGCGAAATTAAACAATTAATTGTGCGATTATCTGAATTCAAAAAATTATTAGACAAATATAGTGCGATACAAGACAAAATAGAAATTCTGAATAAAACAGAAGATAACAATGAAAGGGTAGATTTTGAAAATGATTATTATGCAGCATTCGCAATAGCAGAACATAAAATCGAATCTTTTAATAAAACGGATCAAAACGACACAGTTAACGCAGGCTATAATACTAATAATATACATAATAATAATCATAACACTCAAACAATTCAGTTACCCATAATTAATTTACCACATTTTACTGGTAAATATACCGAATGGACCACATTTCACGATAGTTTTTTATCATTAATACATGAAAATGCAAATATAACAGATATTCAAAAATTCCATTACTTAAAGGGTTGTCTAAGTAAAGATGCAAAACGATCGATTGATACTCTTTCAGTTTCTGCAGAAAATTATGAAAGGGCTTGGGTTCTACTAAAGGAACTATATCAAAATAAAAGGCTAATAGTGCAAAATCACATACATGAATTATTTAATCTATCAATTGTTTCAAAAGCATCATCGGTACAACTTCGTGAATTACTAGATAACGTAAACGCACGTATGACATCTCTAGAATCTATAAATATTGAAACGAAAAATTGGGATTTATTAATTATCTATTTAATTACAAGCAAGCTTGATGTTGTAACCAAACGGGAATGGGAGACAACGTGTACAAATTCTGAATTACCTACTTTAGATCGATTTAAAGAGTTTTAAAATAAAAAATGTCAGGTTTTAGAGTCTATTGACTTTAATTATAATAGTCAAAGATATAGCGAACCCATAAATAAAGTAAACCATCAAGAATATTCTATCAAACGCATAAATAATCAAGTAGCTTCTAAACAATATCATAATACGTGTAGTTTTTGTAAAAAATCACACTTCATTCACCAATGTAAAGATTTTCTTCAACTAAACGTTCAAAATCGATCACAAGAAGTTAAAAAACTTAAATTATGTTTTAATTGCTTACGAAGTGGCCATGATTCAAGATCGTGCAATTCAATCAATAAATGTAGAACATGTTTTAATAAACATCATACGCACAGAATTCAAACATTGGTTATTGTAATGGTGGTACTCAAGATATTTTGTTATCAACTGCTGTAATTCAAGTTTTGGATAAAGACGATAATTTTCAATACGCGAGAACGATACTGGATGTCGGATCCCAACAAAATTTTGTTACTAAGGAACTTTCGGAAAGGTTAGGCTTAGAATATAAAAATATTAGCTTACCAATCGTAGGGATAAATCAATCGAATAGCGTTGTTACACAATCAGTTAAAGTAAAATTCAAGTCTATGTGTACTAATTACTCCTCATGTATACCGTGTTTAGTTTTAACAAAAATTGCCAATAGCCTACCAGCTCAATCGCTTCGAAAAGAGGATTTACCTATACCTACTAATATTAAGTTGGCCGATCCATCATATTATGAATCATAGACATGTTAATTGGTGCCCAATTATTTTGGGCGCTCTTAACTGAAGGACGCATAAAATTAGCGAATATGGAAACATATTTACCAAATACTCAGTTAGGATAGATAGTCGGTGGTCCATTTACTAATGCTTGTACTCAATTACAAAATAATTCGTGCAATTTAAGTTTAAATTCTCGATTAGACAAACAAGTTTCTCAATTTTGGCATTTACACGAACCTGAAAATAATACTCTAATTACACTAGAAGACAGCCTTTGCGAAAACATTTTCAAAGATAAACACAAGAGAGACTCGGATTGCCGGTTTATAGTACATTTACCGTTCAAAGATAACAGCCTTAACCTTGGCTCAACAAAGGAAGCAGCAATAAAACGATTCAGTTCACTAGAAAATAAATTTAAGTATAACCCAAATTTCAAAATAGAATATTGTAAATTCTTTCGGGATTATATTGCACTTGGCCATATGACTCTTGCAAAGGATCAAGATCTAAATAAATTCAACGGTCTGTTTCTACCTCACCATGGGGTAATAAAAGAAAGCATAACTACTCATGTTAGAGCTGTATTCGATGCAAGCTGTATTTCTACGAACGGGCTCAGTTTAAACGATAACCTCCTAGCAGGTCCAAATTTACAAAAAGACTTGTTTTCCCTACTATTGAAATGCCGCCAATACCGTTTTGTTTTGTCTGCAGACATTTCGAAAAAGTTCAGGCAGATTTTAGTAACAGAGAATCACCGAAAATTCCAAAGTATTTTATGGCGTGAGAACATTAATGAACCACTTAGAATTTATAACTTAAATACAGTAACTTACGGCATCAATTCGTCCCCCTTTTTAGCAATGCGCTGTTTGCATCAACTTGCAAACGAATCAGAAAAGGATTTTCCAAAAGCTAGCAAGGTAATCCGCAACGATTTTTATATGGATGATTTAATTACGGGAACAAATTGTTACCAAGAAGCAATTCAGTTAAGAAACTCACTAATTACAATTCTAAACAGAGGATGCTTTGATCTTTGCAAATGGGCGTCAAATGATATTAACTTATTACCAGAATCAAATGAACCAAATAATACATTTGTTAGATTAGATAGTAACATGGAAACAAAAACTTTAGGGTTAATATGGGATTGTAAAAATGACTTGTTAAAATTTCAAATAAAATTAAAAAATCAAAACAGGAAAATTACAAAACGTAGTATTTTATGTACAATTGCAACAATATACGATCCAATTGGTTTTCTATCACCTATTCTTGTATCTGCGAAATTAATATTACAACAATTGTGGCAATTAAAATTAAATTGGGATGAAGAAATACCAAATAATTTAAATATTAAATTTGCTGAATTTCTGCAGCAATTGCAATATACTAACTTCATTGAAATTCCCAGAAATGTAATTGCGATAAATATATATAAATCTGTCTATCTACATGGATTTTGCGATGCAAGTACTAAAGCTTATGGAGCTATACCCAGATTAGAACTTAGTGCAGCCGTGTTATTAGCTCAATTGATTACAAAATTAAAAAGTATTTTAACGATAAAATTTAACGAAATATATCTGTGGTCGGACTCGACCATAACACTATCGCAACCCAACCGATTTTAAACATTTGTAGCAAACAGGATTGCAGAAATTCAGACTGTAACTAATCCAAAACAATGGCGTCATGTTGACGGACATGTAAACTTAAACATTTCAAAATTATGGTGGCATGGACCTTCTTTCATTTCTGAAAAAATAGAGAAATGGCCTAATAAATCAATTGATTTAATTAAATTGCCCGAAGAAAGAAATATTGTATTATTATCACAAATTAGTGAAGAAATTCTACCCGTTTTTAGTCGTGTAAGCACATACACAAAATTAAAACGTATAATAGCGTATTGCTTGAGGTTTTTAAACAATTGTTCTCAAAAAACAAGAATAAATAAAGTTTCTGGCCCGCTTAACGTTACTGAAATCAATACTGCCAATAATATTATAATCAGATACGTTCAGGGCCTAGAATTTGCAAGTGAAATTCACAATTTAAAATTAAATAAACAATTAGAAAAGGGTAGCATGATAAGAAATCTTAATGTATTTATAGACAAAGAAAAAATAATTAGAGTAGGAGGTCGATTACAAAATTCAGAATTAAAATTTGGTCAAAAACATCAAATACTTTTACCGAAAAGTCATATAGTAACAAAACTAATTATTCAGGACATTCACAATAAGGAATACACGCAGGCATACAAGCAACTTTAGCAGCAATACGGCAGCAATTTTGGCCGGTGGCAGGGAAAAGCGCGGTACGTCAAATTATACATAAATGTATCAAATGTTTTCGCGCTAAACCTATAACAGAGGAGCAAATAATGGGAAACCTCCCGACTGAACGCGTCACACCTGCAAGACCTTTTCTATTTTGCGGAGTTGATTATGCGGGACCCATTGCAATAACAGAAAGTAGAGGTCGGGGTAAGAAGAAAATAATTAAAACTTATGTAATTTTGTTCGTATGCATGTCCACTAA
>OX063288.1:10235989-10245989 GCA_944039245.1 Nebria salina
CCAAGGATGTGTTTATGATATAGAATTACTTTTGGTTTTGTTAAGCGTCGAAATAAAAAGTTATTTACAAATGAAAATTCAAATATTTTTACTTGTGTTCTACCGCGAGCGCATGTGGTGGTTATATCTCGAAACTCAATGTGTCACTTTCTGTAATTTGAATATGTTTCAAAATTTATCTCTTAATCATCAATTTTGTTTAGTTCTTCTCCCGTATTGTTTGATTTAATATTCAACAATATACCTTGTTGCTATCGGTCCATTACGTTGAGTAAAAGTTATAATATCTAACAGATTTGACAGGTTGAGCTTAGAGATATTACCACCACCAGCGCTCACAGCAGCTAGTCTGAACTGCAGGGTAAAATTTTTAAATTTTCATTTGTAAATAACCATTTATTACGACCCTTAACTAAACCAAAAGTAATTCTATATCATAAATGCATCCTTGGCATGTGTGGTGGCAATGCAACGATTTGCAAAATTCTTCCGCTATACCCTTGAAATTCAGCTCGTACCACAATCACTTCATTTTTCGGCCATTTACACAATGCTAATATCTCATATTGCTATACCCCGGTTTTGAATTTGGAGAAGGGGAAGCATTGTATCTCTCTCGCTGTCACAACTCAATTGCGAACATCTTTAATAAAGCTATATTTTCAAATTGAAAATGCATTTTATATTAAATGCGCCTCTGCACATGCGCGACCATGCTCAATATGCTGCGTTTGTTTGGATTTTTACATTTTCTACAACGAAGCCAAACAAACGCAGCATATTGCGCATGGTCGCGCATGTGCAGAGGCGCATTTAACATAAAATGCATTTTCAATTTGAAAATATAGCTTTATTAAAGATGTTCGTAATTTCATAAACACTTTAGCATAAAGGTTATTCTATTGCCCCTAACACATTCATTTTTTTCATTGATTCATCGACAAATGCAAGTGTAATGTCTCAAAATAAATGAGCCGCCGATTCTGGCCATAAGGTTAACATGTCTCTCAGCGTTGAATGCGAACGAATTCGATCCCCGCGTCTTTTGTCACGTGCTTACTTTTTTTTGCCTATTTTTATTAACGCTACTGGCGCCGCCAACGATAATTTCGATCACGAATAACCCGGTTTTGAATTTGGTGAAGGGGAAGCATTGCTTCTCTCTCGCTGTCACGACTGTATGGGCAGAAAAAGTGGTTTGTCACGGCGGGCGCGAAATACGATTGCGTGGATCTGAAAAAATTCCTGTGAAAAGTCCCATGTTATTCTTATGGAGAAATGCACTTTTTTTTTAAATGCAAATTAAAGCTACTAAAAAATTTTTAGTAGCATAACTTGAGGTCTGAGCATAAAGTAGGATAGTTTAAGTGTCAGTAAGTATTAAAAACTCACGGGGCCCATCCATAATTACAGGTTTATAGCTATTTGAAAAAATGTGAAATACAAAAATGGCGCCTCTTTTGTACTTTATTTTAAGTATGCGTTTAGAAACACATGTTTTGATGTAAATTAATATTTAATTTATTATCCAAATCGCCGAAATTGCTATAGAAAAAATCAAAATTAATATAAAATCAAAACATATTAAATAATATCATTATTTAGTTGTTAATATAAATAAATGGGCCTATATGTAAATCACAAATATTTTCAGATCCATGCAATCATATTTCCTGCCCGCCGTGACAAGCCACTTTTTCTGCCCATTAAATAATATCTACTGTCTTTGTCTGGCATGACAACACTAGCGCCAGCTAGAGCTTGCGGCTATTATTACTTTTTCGATATTCATTTAGCGCACCATGTTGGATTTACAGACCTGCTTTTCGGTGAGTGATAATGTTTGAGGTTGGACGGTCACTTACGGTTGCAGTTATTGTTTAATTAATGATTCCAATTAATTAAGTTGAATACATATTTTGTAAGTATTCTTGTATATATGTTTCTCAATTTTACTTATGTTGTGTAAAACTACGCTAGAATAGATCTACTTAGATTGTATTTTCTTTGCACATTTTAGTCTTGTGCACTTGGCTTATAACCTAGATCTTTTTATCAATGTTATATAAACAACATTTGCAGTATTATATACATATATTTTACAAAACTTAATTATTTCATACAGAATTTCGGACACAACGGTGAGGCCATTTACTCAATGCTAATATCTCATATTGTTATGTCTCGGTTTGAATTTAGGGAACGGGAAGCTTTGCATTTCGCTGTCAACTGCTCACACACAATATCATGTAGCTTATGCAATTGCCAATACACCGCTGATTCTAGCCGTGAGAATAACATGTCTCTCAACATTGTCAAACATCACTCATAAATCAATCAATCAATTACTGAAAAACATCTGGCATGTCTGATACTTTATTTATACGTATTTTGGTTGAATAGTTATAATTTAAAAAAATCTGAAAATCTTTGATTCTATTTTGCTTTAAATGGAGAACAATTGACAAGCATAGTTGATACGATATACAGTTAGAAACATTCAGTTTTATACGACTTATCATTTTGCACACATTCTTCAATTTAGGTATAAAAAACCAAATTTATTAAAAAAAATTCGAGAATTATTTACTAGATATGTTTCTTATTAATATAATTTCCAATAAAGAAAATAGAAATGCCATCTGTAATAGTGTGCAAGAATATTGTTTTTATAATTTGCACCAAAAGCAAAGAACATTCAGTTGTATACGCTTTTAAAAATTGCAATATTAAATACCCAAATAAGTTTCTTGTCCATGTTCAGTCTTTGATATATATTGGTAAAGACCATACATAAAAATAAATAGTCCAAAATATATAAATATTTGTTTTTTTTTTCGCACTTCCACAAGAATGGGAGACATTACCTCGATTGAAACTCGGTTTTTAGTCATTTTCAATAGAAAAAAGGAAAGTCTTTACGGAAAATGGCTCAAATTGTGATTTTTCTTTTGCTAATTCTACAATCTAAAAAAATTGTTACAGATACTAAAAAGAAGGTAGAATAAAAAATATTGCTAGTACAGTAGATTCAAGAAAAAACCATTGTATATTGAAAGGTATATTTTGCCTGAAATAAAATTCAAAGCTTACCGCTGTGGAATTTACCTAAATTGTATTTGAATTTAAACGTAGGAACGTGAATTCAACTAATATACTAAGATTTTTAAGCAAAAATGGCAACTTTTCACAGTTAGTCCGTAGAAAGCCATTTAGCAACGAAATGAATAGAATTGATGGGCTAACTTTCCCCGGAAAGCGTAAGGATAAAACAGTGGACTAAGACAAAAATGTCTTATTCATAGATAGAAGTAAATTTACATTATTTTAGAGTGATTAAAAACAGGAGAAAACATGGTGAAAAAGAAATGAATCTTATAAATTGCAATTGTCAAACACGCTGGAGCTAACGTAGTGGTTTGGGGCTTCATGGGTTACGAAGCAACTGCCAAAATTGAATTTATCGAGCGAAATATGAATATATGGATTTATTTAGATATCCTGAAATACAATTTAATGGCTTCTGCTCGATAATTGGATATAGAAGACACATTCCACTTATGCCAAGACAATGTACGGAAGCACAAAACTTTGATTGTACGCACATGTCTACTATATAACTATCTTAAAGTTATTGAAACACCAACTCAAAGTTCAGATCTAGACCCTATTGAGCATTTATAGGAACATTTGAATAAAAAAAATTCGTTCTAACCACAAGGTTAAGACCATGAATGGTCTGAAAATGTAACTATAGACGAAAATATTACCGGAAGTAACAAAAACATTCGTGATATGCTAAATGGTTTGCAAGCTGTTATTAAATGTAAAGGTAATCCGCCAAAGTGCCGAATCCGGCATTATTTCGCCAACAAAATACTAATGCAAAAACGTTTACAACTGAATGTTCTTCGTTTTCGGTGCCCATTATAAAGACAATACTCTTAACGATAATTACGATTGCCATTTTTCTTTTCTTTATTTGAAATTATATTAATAAGAAACATATATAATAAATAATTCCCGAAAATTTTTAATAAATTTGTTTTTTTATACTTCGATTGTAGAAAGTGTAAAAAATGCTACGTCGAAAAATAAATGTGTGTGAGTCTGTATGTGTGTCTGTATGTGTGTGTATATATAAATTTATGAATGTATATGTATGTATGTATAAGTATGTATATGCATGTATATGCATGTATATGTATGCATATGTATGCATATGTATGTATGTATATATATATATATATATATATATATATATATATATATATATATATATATGTATGTATATGTATGTATATGTATGTATGTATATGTATGTATATGTATGTATATGTATGTATGTATATGTATGTATATGTATGTATGTATATGTATGTATATGCATGTATATGTATGTATATGTATGTATATGTATGTATGTATATGTATGTATGTGTATGTATGTATATGTATGCATATGTATGTATATGTATGTATGTATGTTTATGTATATGTATGTATATGTGCTTCAACGGTGTGTGGGATTTCTACCCACTAAAAACACCTCCCATAACGTCCCACCACCCGGATATACATACATATACATACATACATACATATATATATATATATATATATATATATATATATATATATATATATATATATATATATATATATATATATATATATATATATATCTGTTTCGCTGTATTAAAGCTCAATTGTTCTTCATAGCCTACTGAAAAATAACTATAAAAATAATATTCTTTAACTTTCAATGGCATTTTTCTCAATATATTTTTTGTGTAAAGGTATATAAAAAATACATGATGGAATTCAGAAAAAATACTCTATCGAATGGGCCTAAAAAATATATATAGCACCTCGTTTGAAAAAATATAACTTTGTGTTGTTGCTTGAGAACCACTGGTTTAAAAAAAATATTTTCTTTCATAGTTGGATGTCCCCCTTGGTCCTGCATAAGATTGTCTTATACTATTTTATTGTATCTTTAATAACATAGAAGTTATTCGAGGTAGCTCGTTTCGCTGTTACAACCTGTATATATCTTTGCATAAAACATCATCCGCGCCTTTATCAAAAAACAAAATAGTAGTAATTTGAAGTTTAAAATTTTATATTTATTCTAATAAATATATTTAGTGTAAAAGTGTTCCAAAGGTTAGAACATCTGTATAAATAATCATTGGTCTTTTTATTTGTATTACACAATAACGATGTGTTATTTGCTGTCCACTCCTTACCAATATTTTTGAATATTCCCAACGTATGCTCCAAATTCGTTATTTGCCGGCATTATCTCTAATAAAAATTTATTTGATTTTTAGATTCAAATTTCAAAGAATGTCGAAGAAAAATGAGTTTCGGTAAGTATTTTTACTTTCTATTGTAATCATTAAAAATTTCGATCACGATATTTTAACGGAGATATACGTTTCGACCTTTCCTGAATCGATTCCGACTATTTTTGGAATGACGTGTGTCTCTCTTTATGTTTGTATGCCTGTATGTCTATGTATGCCTGTATGTCCGTCTGTATGGCTGTGTGTCTTTTTGTCTCTGTCTCTCTCTCTCTCTCTCTCTCTCTCTCTCTCTCTCTCTCTCTCTCTCTCTCTCTCTCTCTCTCTCTCTGTGTGTGTGTGTGTGTGTGTGTGTGTGTGTGTGTGTGTTTGTGGGTGTGTGTGTGTGTTTGTGCGTGCGTGCGCGTACGTACGTACGTGTGCGCGCGCGCTCGTTTGCGTCTATGTGTGTGTCTGTGGTTCTTTGTGTATGTTTGCGCTCAACAGCCTAAACGGTTTAACATGACATTATGAAACGTTAAACCTAAGAATTATGTATGCCTAACAAGAAGACGTACTTTTGAAAAGAATATTCCAACCGGAAGTGCATGTTTACTCTTGTTATTTTTCGATTTTTCTGCCACAACTCAAAAATAGTAGTACTTACAGCAAAAACAGTTACAATGAAAATAAGAGATATTAAAATGTCGCATATATTTCATTTGAAATTTTTCTTCAGAAAAGGTACCGGTTGCAAAAGTATTAGTTATTTTCAATAATGCATTCAATACTTCTACGTCTGCTGCATTTTCAGCGAGTAATCATATATACTTGTGCTCCACCGGTAGTAGATGTACTCACTATGCGCTATGTTTGTTGGTGATCTTCCTTGTTTGCATTTTGGTTAGATCGTTTTAAATTAAATAGTTTTTTGGATGTTTAAAAACTTCAAAATTTTATAATGTTTATTCTTTTCATTTTTTAAATTTTTTGCTATAGTTCAAAAACGGTAGTACTTACAGTGAAATCAGTTAGAATTAAAATATTAATATTTCGCATAACATTTATTTGAAAATTCTTTTCAGAAAAGTTACTGGTTACAAAAAATTGCTATTGAAATTTGTTTATATATTAATTATTTTACATATATCGTATGAAATATGCCTATTAATTGTAATTAAAAAAATATATATATATATATATATAATATATAAAGCGTTATCCTCGAATATCCAAAAAAAGGTTATCAAAAAACAAAAAAAAAATGCAAGCATTAATTGGAAAAAGATGGTAAATATTAATTAAAACTTCTATATATATTATTTAAATTCGAGGGTGTCACCTTTTTTAGAAATAAGTTGAATAATGGACAAGATGAAGAGTTTCTGCAATCAGTTAGGTATCACATCAATGTTATTGTTTAAAATGGTTTTTATTGTTTTTAAAATATGATACTATTATAGAAAACAATTAAATAATTTTCTTGAAACTAAATATATATATATATATATATATATATATATATATATATATATATATATATATATATATATATATATACATATACATATATATATATATATATATATATATATATATATATATATATATATATATGTATAAAAGATCCTGGGTTTCAAAATAAATGCGAAGCCGATTCTTGCCATAAGGATAACATGTCTTTCAGTGTTAAACGCGAACATTTTCGCTTCCCGCGTCGTTTGTGACGTATCTACTATTTTTGCCTATTTAAAATACTTGATTCTACTGTAAAGCACATCACAACACATTACAAATTATTGTACTTACTAATTCTTGTTATTTAATAATTATAGACATTGGCGTCGAATTTGGCAAATAACATCAGGTAACCTAAGAAATGCAACCAATGAAGAAGCAAAACAAAATTTAATGGATTATCAATGTGAATTGCTTGATGGTGTGCTAATATATCAAAAAGCAACAACTTATAAAGAGATCGACGACAAACATCGGTGGAATGAGGACGTAGAGAAATTTGTCACTCGTACGGCAACATATTTGGTAAGTTACAACGTTTTCCTAAACCACACATAGAAATTTGAAAAGGATATATATTTTTAGAATTAATAATTTTTCAAGCACTGTATACATAAAGTTACATTACCAGTCAAATTTATGCAGTGGCTTATTGCTCTTTTTACTACCAATATACCTATCATTAAGATCTTGGTTATATATATATATATATATATATATATATATATATATATATATATATATATATATATATATATATATATATATATAGATATATATAGATATATGTATATATATATATATATATATATATATATATATATATTTATTTTTTTATTTATATATTAGGTGTACAAATAAGTTGGCGCCACCAGTAAGATGGTTAAAATTGTCAGATGTAAAACGTCATTATCATAAGATTTGACATTTGTCAACAACATAACCTTGAAATATTAGTGATTTTTTTATCAGTATAATATATTCTTTAGTGTGCGAAAATGTCGAGGTTTTAGCTGAATAAGCGTCATTTGCGGGAACTTTTGATTTAAATCTTCAATTTGAAGAAATCTGCAGCTGAGGCGCATCTATTGCTTGTAGAAGCATATGGTGAGGCTGCCTTAAGTGAGAGAAGTTGTGAGTGGTATCAAAAGTTTAAGAACGGTGAATTTGACATCGAAGACAAAAAAAATTATGAATAGCTCAAACCGAACGAAACCATTACGGGGGCTGTCTATCGAACACAATTGATGAGATTGAGTCGAGCACTCAAGGAAAAGCGCGCCGACTACTACTCCAGACACGGCAAAATTATACTCTTGCATGATAATGCTCGGCTACATGTTGCGGCGCCGGTCAAAACCTATTTGGAAACACTCAATTGGGAAGTTTTACCTCACCCGCCGTATTCACCAGATATAGCCCCTTCTGATTTCTACTTGTTTCGATCGATGGCGCATGGTCTGTCTGAGCAACCCTTCACATCATATGAAAACACCAAAAATTGGGTTGATTTGTGGATAGCCTCAAAAGATGAACACTTTAACCGTAACGGGATGCGAGCTCTGTCAGAAAGATGGGAAAAAGTAGTGGCAATCGATGGACAATACTTCGAATAAAACAGTAGGTTCCGTTCTTTCACAATAGATGCCTAATTTTTGATTAAAAAAAACGGCGGATACTTATTTGTACACCTAATATAAAATATCTAGCATGTCTGACACTAAACTTTTTATACGTATTTTGGTTAGATCGAATTTTAAAATATTCATAAATTCTAACGATCTAACCAAAATGCGTATAAGACAGTTCAACTCCGAGGCGAGTACATCAACTACTGACGGAGGTCCTTTTTCAGGAAGTATGTATTGTATATATAAACTTAACCTCCGCCAGTAGACGTGCGAAATATTGAATGTAATATTGAGAATAACTTTTTCTTTTGTATCCAGTACTTTTTCTGAAAAATCTTTTAAAATTAAAAGTTATGCGAAATATTAATATATTTTATTTTCATTCTAACTAATTTTGATGTAAATACTATCGTTTTTAAGTTATAGCAGAATATTGAAAATACCTTTTTTTTTGTAACCATACCTTTTCTTAAAAAAAAATCAGATAAAAGTTATGCGAAATATTAATATCTTTTATTTTCATTCTTACTAAGTACTACCGTTTTTGAGTCGGAATATTCCTTCCAAGAATAGGAGGTAAAAAGTATTTTCAGAAAAGATACCGGTTACAACAAAAATTAGGTTATTTTCAATATTACATTCAATACTTCTCACGTCTAGTAGCGGAGTTTAAGTCTATATACTTGACCTCCGCCAGTAGTTAATCTACTCGCCACGGCATTTCTGTCGCTGATCCACAGACAAGTATATACTGTCGTATAACGTAAAGCAGCGCTTAATATTGTAGTGCTGCCTCCGCACTAAAGGTGGCTACTATAAAGATGCCATGCGCTATGCCACGACCAACTAAAATCATACATGTTCGACAGTTTCCGTTTTATCTCGATAAGAAATTTAATGTTGAATGGTTCGTGTATTGTTGCTGATTGTTTCATTTGTATACAATTGCGGATATATTTTGCTGACGATATTTTTGTTGTTTATAAAAATTTCAAATTTCCTTAAAATTAATATAAGATATAAGTGTGTTAATATAATTTCGTATACTCATTTTGGATAGATCGTTAGAATTTATAAAACATTTAAATTTTTCAAAATTTATTTAATTCTAACAAACTAATTAAAATGCGTATAAGAAAGTTCAGTGACAGACACGTCAGCTTTTTTAGGTTGGATTAGTCCCCGATTCGAATTTTTTTTAATTTATTTTTATTTTTTAATTTATATTCTTTGAATTAAATCTCTCCATATTTTCCTATTGTTTGTCATGTTTTTCAAATTTCTGATACCTGCTTTATTTATATCTTGTTTTACTTCTTCAAGCAATTTTGATCTAGGTCTTCCTCTTCTTCGGCCTCCCGGTTCCCATTGCACAATCGATTTTATGACATCTTCTTCCTTCGCTCTCCATACGAGTCCTAGCCATCTTGCTTTTTGTTGTTTTATCTTTCTTACTACGTCTTCTTCGAAGTCTTGTTCTATTTCGTGTTCTAGTGTTTTAATCGGTTCCAATATTTCTCTTATTATTTTTCTTTCCGCTACCCTCAGATTTTCTTCATCCTT
>OX063288.1:10250989-10348489 GCA_944039245.1 Nebria salina
TCCCTTGGAGTAACTAAAGTTATATATTCTTGGTCCTGAAGGATAATTTCTTCTAGCACTTATTCTTCTTGAAGGGTATGGGGTTTCAAGATTTTCTCCAAGTGAGTAGCAGAGTATTCTGCCTTTTGTTCATTACTTCTAACCCATCATTTTTTTTAAATCGGCGGGTCTGAAATTATTGATATTCTTACCCTTTTAGTTCCCTTCCAAAGCGAGGAGTCCGTAGAGCTATCATTAGTCAGTTCGAGAGGACTATTTGAGAAAGTAGGAACTTATGTAATAGATTCATCTTTAAATTCCTTTGTTTCTCTTTTCAATTGTTATGTGAGATTATTCTAAACGGGTTTATCCTGAAAAATTCTACTTTGACCATTTTGATCTTGCTTTTCTCTAGCAGATACTAGCTTTCCAATTTAATCGAAATAGTTGCAGCCTTTTAGGCATTTTTTTTATCTTCTTATACGAAGTATAACTAAGTATTGTAAGAGGGTGACTGGGGTGGTCACTTGTCCTCTTATATACTCGGGTTCTTGCCAAATAGACGTTTAGGGTAAGGATGAGAAAGGGGTGGTCACTAGACTACCACGGTGTCGATACAACGTAGTTGGTTATTATTAAGAGTCCATCATACAATGCGGTGGAACAACTGCCTGTCGTTGTCCACATAGAGTTCTTATATAGTCGGTCAAACTGCTGACATAACAATATACGATATATTGTTATTTATACATTGCGGTAGGTTGACCCAGTAACTTCACGGAAGGTGATGTTACTATGCTGTCTCAGCATACTAGCATTTGCAATGCTTACAGTATCGTAATCATGATAAACGATCTCGAGATTTTAACGACCTTCCCTGAATCGAGTCTGACTATTTTTGAGATGACGTCTGTGTGTGTGTGTCTGTGAATAAAATTAGAAGACAAAAAAGATATTTTCTTGTAACCAGTACCTTTTTTGAACAAAATGTCCAAACAATTGTATGAAATATTAATACCTCTACATTGAAAGTAAGTGTATGTGCCACCGTTATTGAGTTATTACGGAAGCCGCAAAAAATTACTAGGGTAAACATGCACTTCCGGTTTGATTTTTTTTTACAAAATTAGGTTTTTTTCCAGACATATACAAAGCTTATGTCTAAAATTTTATAATTTTACCTTCAACCATTAAGGCTGTAGGGCGCATACATACACATACAGATAGACGGACGTCATTCCAGACTCGATTCAGGGAAGGCTAAAAGTTAAATTTCAGTTAAAATCTCGAGATCACTTTATTTCATGATTATATACTTACTTATTACTTCGTATAAGAAAGTAAATACCCGACATGGGATTATAATTGGTTTCAGAGACCACTTCTGAAACCATTATAAGCGTGCCATCTGCGCATTGGCTGTATAACAGAAAATTTTATATTCCTGCTTAACGACTGGCACGCAATATGTGTTAGTGTTTTTCTGACAGCCCATAATCAGAAAATATATTGTTTCATTCTGAGCAAGTTCTGGGAAGGTTGTTAAGTAAACGGAGGCAAATATATATTCAAACGATTGTCATTATTTTGTTTTTAATTCCAGAATGTCGATTTATATACGGCATGGCAAATACTGAAGAGCTATATAGTAAACGAATATTGTGGATCGATAAAAACCATACAGAAGTTGAAGTACGAAATGCAAATTCAACCAATGCTGAATAACATATGGAAATTTTACTCTTCCGAACGCCTTTATATGCTAAAAACATTAAAAACTGTGATAGAGTTCATGTATGATGTGGAACATCCAACTCAGACTATATACCAAGTCTATATTGAACAAATTGGATTTAAGAAATTTTGGCAAGCACTTATCCGACAATTCAAATATCTAATTTGCGAAATTCATGGTGAAATATCTGATAAAGTTTTACTGAAATTGTGGGTCGAAAGAAATATACGTGAAACGATTGAAATCGTACAGTGTTTGATAATGCTAACGCGCCATGCGAATGTCACATTAAAAGACTTTCATGAAGTATTGGTTAGTTGTAAAATGCACGGATTTGGTAGAGAAACGGCAAATTTTGGTGGGTTAAGTGTTGTCGATCCCGATTCAGCGAAAAGATTGACGTACACAGAAATTGCTTTATTGCTTTGCATTGGAAATCAACTATGGTAAGTTCATTTGTATTATGCTTTTAAATGAACTATTGAATTAGTACACAAATGACAACATAATCTTAATCATAATGTTGATTGGCCATTTACTACTCATTTGTTGATATATGTCAACATTCAGGTTGTAAATGCCAAACATGACTTCATATATAATTTGTTTTAATACACCGTTAGATGTATCACAACTTGTATACATACATATCGTCATGCCTATTCTAATCAATGGAGTGGCAGGAAACCTTTTGCATTCTTTCACATCTTGCTTGCTCACATTTTTTATTTCACGCAATACATGCACCTTGTTTCACACCTAGTTCAATCTACCATCAACTCTTACAGTCACTTGATTTCCAGTATATAAAACTGGTATCGCATTTAGCAAAGCTTACTTCACTAAATATTCTTTCACATCCAATACTAGCATACGCTTTTTTATGATCGAGAAAGCCACAAAATATCTTATTATTATTATTATCAAGCGACTTTACGACAATAATAGGAAGAGAAAACAGTTGATCTGCACATCCTCTCCCAGATAAAAATCACCTTGTATATTATGTAATTTCATCCGCGATATACACATCACTGCCACAATTATAATACTTTCATACAACTTGCTTACAGTACTCTCTACAAACTAATGGCTATATAGTTATTACAGTCACCTAAACTACCTATCCCTTTGAAAATGGGAACAATAACAACACAATTCCAATCATTCGGAACTATGCCATTTTTCAAACTAAAGTTAAGGGGTCTTTCTGGTTTTTTGAGAATAAAATAGGAGCTTTTAAATTATTTTTTATATTTAAATCTAAACCATTTATTTAATAGCAGGTTTTTCTATACATTAATACATATACATTTAGGAATATTAAAAAAAAAAATTCTCCATTATTTCTTAAGTCCTCGAGCGCGTACTCAAAAATAATAAAAAAAAAGCGCTCTGCCTTGCCCACGATTGTTCCACGTTGTTTCACATAAAACAAAAAACCAAATGCCATTTGAAAATATATTTTTATATCTTCTTCGTTCTCTGCGGAAAAGTTTTGAAAGCAAAAATTAACAAAATTACAGTTGTTTGAAAAATATGTTTAAATAACCGATAATTTTCTACTATTCAAAATCGGATGTAAGGAAGTGATTCTAGAGGATGAACTAGGTATTCAATATTGAAAGAAAATTTTTTTTTTAAAAATCAGCTTGATCAGTCATACGCTTTTTTTGAAATCTTGCGCACCAGTCGAAGAATTCTTATTTTGAGAAAAATGCATTTCAAGATTTTTTTTACAATTTCGATAAGTTCAATATCGTCATGTATGTTCATTTTCTAATTTACAGGGAATATACATGCATCTACACGTATGAAAAGGTGCACGTGCACGTTTAATTGTTGATAGTCGCGAAAAAACTGAAACAAAAGACGCCTTAAACATCTTTACTAACCAATCGAAAAAACTTAAATGCCCAAATCTTAACATTTCAACAGTTATACTTTCTATACCAGCTGCTTTGCTCACATTTCATTCGTGATAGCCACTCATATAGATCTTCTTCACTAATAACACTTTCAGCAGCAGTCGTCTCAATAATTACATCTGAAACGCTTGATCCACGATATAATTTTTGGAAATATTCACACCATATCTTTTTACATCTGATTCATTCCAAATTAATTCACCAAAATTATTCTTATTTCCTGTTCATTATAATATCAGACATCAACTTTCCATTCATGCCTTCTCCATGTCTATCTTGCTTTCATTCGCAATCCCTTTCGTGTCTCTCGTCATAACCTTATATTCATCCAAGCATGAATTTCACTTGGCATATCTTTGACATTGCCTGTGTCTGTCTGTTTGTGCCTGTCTGTCTATCTCTCTGTGTGTGTGTGTGCGTGCGTGCTTGCGTACGTGCGTGTGCGCGCGCTCTCTACAACCTGGACGACTGAAAGTAAAATTATGAAACTTTAAACTTAAGATTTGTTTATGTCTGGCATGTGCACCTCCTATTTTTGAAAACAAAATTCATACCGGAAGTGTTTGTTTGCTCAAGTCAGTTTTGGCGGTTTCTGCAATTTATCAAAAATGGTTGCAGTTACAGAAAAATAATTTGGATAAAAATTAAAGGTATTAATTTTTCGCATAACTTTTGTTTGAAAATTTTATTCAAAAAGGGTACTGGTTTCTAAATGGAAAGATCTGATGTGATCTAACCAAGTGCGGATAAGAAAGTTCAGTGCAAGCCACTGCAGATGTTTCATTTATGTTAAAGAGTTTGCTTATTTGCTTTACTTATACCCTAGTGATGGAAAATATGGTTGAGAGAAGAATGTCTGCTGACTGTAAGATCTTAGGAACGTTAGAAATGTTTGCGCGAAAATTTAATATTTCTAAGGATGCAAGATTATGCGTATACAATGATGTACTTGTGCCATTGTTGATGTATGATAGTGAATGTTGGGTTTAGCAGACCAAGCATAAAAAGCGTGTGACTGCTGGGAAATGGAATTTTTTAGAGGAAAGACAGAAAGCGGAATACCTGGTTGTATGAGCAGTGCGATATCGTAAAAAGTATCGTGCGTCGAATATTTTTCATTATATTTGAAATTACTTTTTTTTTCTAAGTTATTATACATTATTTATTAATAATAATGTGTGGACATGTTTGGATTTGTCAGAGCTCCTACTCATAAGGCCATGCATTTAAATGAGTTTTTGTTCCTCCTTTTCCCCTAAAACACAATCCTAACACGAATATAATGTAAATCAAAATGTAACAGACAATAACACAATGTTTTAAGCACACAACGTAATATACACTCATACACAGATATACACTCCCCTTGTGAGTAGGAGCTCTGATAAAACCAATCATGTGTTTCTATATTATTTAATATTAAATAATGTATTTGTAAATATAACAAAATAAAAAGATTTCAAAATGAATGTGGGTAGTGTATATCTGTATATGAGTGTTTTTGTGTTGTTTTGCTTGAGTACATTGTGTTTTTGTTACAATTTATGATTTTTACATCGTTTGTGTTAGGGTTGTGTTTATGGGAAAAGGGGGACCAAAACGCATTTGAATCACATGATATTTTAAATAAAACTTAAATCTAACTTAGCTAATTTAAAATTAACATATATGTTGGTGATTTTTGTCGGCTGATGTATGATCTGTTTGGCTTCATTGTTGTTGCAGTGTATGTGATATGTTATGTATGGTATGTTAGTTTCTTTGTGTTATGCGAATATACCTACCAGAGCCAAGCGAAGACACTTATTCTGGAGGCGTTGTAACGGGAGGAGTGTGGTGTCTGGTGCGTTACACTAAACCGGGGCTGCATATGTGATAATGGGGAGAATGATTGTTGTGTAGGTTAGGAGTTTGTTTTTACTTTCTTATACGCAGGAAATATGTCTTTTGATCTTCTCTGAAACGAGCCTGATTATTTTTGAGATGTTTGCGCTCTACAGTCTAAACGGTTGAAGATAATATTATGAATGTTCAAACTTATGATTTGTATATGCCTAACAATCGTCCTATTTTTAAAAAGAATATTCCAAGCGAAAGTGCATGTTTACTCTTGTCAATTTTCGAATTTTCCGCCATAACCAGTGAGTATACATCTTATAGAGAGATAATGCTTATGGAGCGAGTGTAATGATGATAGAATGTTATTTCTGATGTACTAAGACTGTGACATCGTTTAGCATGTGTCGCCTCGTGTAGGTAGTAACCCAACAACCCAAATTGAGCAATGGGAATTGGTGTGAATCTTTGCTATATTTAGACAGTGTTGCACTGTGTTGTATATATGATAACTCGAGTTATCTGACAGCAGACCATCAATAAAGAAAGGAAAAGGGTACATGTATGCATCAAAATGTATTTGCTCAGTAAATACGAAAATTACAAAAAAACTAAATAATAATAACTATTTTGAATTTAAATAAATTTCGAAAAATAATTCTTCCTTTATTTCAACAAAACTAGATAGAGAAAGATATTCATAAACTAAAAAATAAAAATAACAATAACAAATTTTCGTAATATTAAATACTTAAATGCTATTTGATTAAAAAAAAATAAACATTAGAGATATAACAATAATAATATTTGATAAATAAAATAATATAAAATGATCAATATACGCACATAATTACACGTCATAAATATATAATTATACATTTTTTAAAATTCGTAATTTTCTGACAGGTTTAGATTTATCTTTTGTTTTTTTATTTACTCTTATTTCTTTACTAAACATGCGAGTTTCATGAAAATTTTTTGTACGGAATAATAAATTTAAAAGATATATTCTATGATCAATACAATTCGTTTCGGAATGAACCCAGTCTTTTACTACGGATTTCACTAATATTTTTTTATACATATATTCTTTTAGTCCGTAGATGAATGGTTTCCGATCGAAGATTTTCTTAAATGTATTTAAAGCCATAGTTACTATAATTAATATTTGGTCGTTCGGTCTTTTTAATCGACATTCAGAACCTATATTAAGCCCGTATTCCCTATTAAAAATCAACATTTCTCTGTCGTCATACATTTGTTCTTTTTTGCTCATCTTTTCAGAACATACGTCACAACAAATTTTTTTTTTTCAATTTGTAAATTAATTAGCCCGCAAAGTATGTAATAGAGCAAGTTTGAAGATTGGTTGTAGAAACTGAGGTAGATTCAATATCGCAGGAACTTGTAGACGTATTACTGGAATTCTTTATGTTTACTGCAGTTGAAATATTATCAGCAACCATAAAATGTGTAATTGTTTCTTCTACTGTATTAAATAAATATTCATCCTCATCATTTTCGTAGTTACTTTTCTCGCTTTCTCTACTCAGTGACGCACTCATAACCGACTGAAGCGCTAAACGAAAATGCTTAGTAGAAGGGTTTGGATCATATCCTCTCCTCTGCCGAATTTTTGAAAACAAATTTTCTAATGGATCTTGACATAACCGGCTAGTTATTAAATAAGTATATTTTGGTTTCATATCCTGCCACAAATTCATTAATCCATTGATGGTTTGTATTAACCCGTCAAAACAGTATGGTGTATTTTTAGGGACGGACCATGTTTTTATCCATGGCACACCTTGTCGAAGAGTATCATATACAAGAGTATTTTTATCAGACATGGCACACCGATAAGGATTGGTACTATATAGCATTCTAGAATTCATGCAATCAAAAATATCGTTTATTCTTTTTAAAAACTTTGCTGTTTCCAGAGCAGATTTTGTTGTCAACTCACCAGTAGCAATAGCGGTTAGCATAGCGGCTGAATAAGATTTGCTCAAAACTTGAACAGCTAAACGAACATTCATTTTTTCAAAATTATTTGGATGAATATGTTTATGTGTAATTTTAACCAAAGATTTAGATAATGTATTTTTATTATCTATTTCATATGTTTTAGAAATATCTTGCCAAGAAATTGCATTTCCATTGATAAAAATGTTTTGTTTCATAAATGTATTACGTACACTTTTTATGAGATGTGGGGCATCAAAGACAGCATATATTTTCTTCCCTTTATAAATAAAAAATGGATTTTCGGATGTCGTCTTCAACTTTGTATAAAGCGATCTATTATTGGATCCCTGGTCGCAAACTAAAGCTCTCACTTTAAAGTTCATTAGGGAAATTGTTTCGATACCTGATAGCAATAAAATTTTTAAGCGGTCAGCGATTATGCTGCCACTACAAATAAAATATCCTAGAGGTATTTTCCAGTTATCGTACAAACCTCGGGCCATAAAAACTAAGGCACTTTTACCAACCTTTTGGTTTCTTTTTAGTTCTATACCAAAATCCTCATATCCCTCTATTACATCCATACCTTCGTGATAGTCCAGACTTTTCTTAATTCCCATTTCGTCAAACATAAGAACACATTCTTTCTCTCGCAGTGTCATTGTTTTTGCCTTTTCTTTCAATTTTTCATGAAACTTACAAGAAAAGCCAGGTGTTAATCTATATACTTGCAACCACTTCCTAATGGTGCTAATAGCGGGTAATTTAAATTGATATTCTTTTAAGAAATAGCGATATAAAGAAGGTGATTTATAATAAATTGCTAGACAATTTTTTTTTTCTTGAACGCTCCATTTTTTCTTTTGAATGTGATAGATCTGCATTTTTATAAATGTCTGCACAGCAGGATTTAAGGAAGCAATCAATCGTTCTACTACAATATTATCAGATCTAATAGCAAGTCGTTTTTTAAATCGAAACTGCTGGACTCTACTTTTGGCCAAAGATTTTTCTTTTTCTAATAAACGGAGCATTAGTTTCCTTTTTGTTGGTGTATCTACCGTGATGTTTATTTTCTTAGGCGGTGTACACGCATCTAACAGGGCCGACACTAATTTTATATCATTCCCAATTTGTTTCGACGATGACTCCTCTAAAAAAGCCGGTCCTTGTTCAGAAAACAGACGTTTTCGAGAATAAGATTTCGCTGGATTGTGAATATTCAAATCTTTTATTAATTCTATAGTTGAAACTGTACAACTTTTGGGGGGTGTTTCACATTTATCTCTTGATTCGCTTGAATCGTGTTTATCTGGGATAGTAGTAGTTTCATGAGGGGAAAGCGAAAAATATATAGGTACTGCCGAGTAAAGAAGACGGTGATGTGTTTCATTAACAAAATTATTTTCAGTGAAATGATCTTCACAAATAGCCATATTTCGCAGCTGCTCTGGTTGTAAATCTAAAATTAAATATGGCATATTTATGAGGTATACTAATTGTTAATTTGTGGTAATTTTTTTAACAAGGTATATTACGTTTCAATTTCATATTTAAGATAAAATGATAAAATTATTATTATAAGAATGCTATCAGGTTTAGGGTATTTAGTTTGTACAATTACAATTCTAATAGGGAGCTGTATGACTACTGAAATAATACAAATTTTGATATTCAGATTCGACACAAGGAAGGTAAAAAGGTGTATTTGCTTTATAATGTCAAGATTGATTTTTTTCATTATTACAATACTTATTACTATGTGTAAGAAAGTAAAAATTAAATACCACTATGTTTTGTTTCTATTGCCGATATAACATATATATTTAATGTTTCATTAATCAGTGTAACAATTTTTTTTAACTAATCTAATATCGTAATGTATATTTATTTATTATTATTATTAATGCTTGCGCTGTAATAGGGAATGGAATGTTCCCTCTTCAGCGTGTTGTTTGATGTCTGAGTGCGTGGCCGACTATTTATGTAGTGCGGAAGGGGAAGATATATTTTTCTTTTGCAAGATAACAACCAACGAAAATGTTATGTTTAGATTCTGAGTATTTTTTAATCCTATACGTGCAACTTATTTTACATATGTTTTTGAAACATAATATACCTTGCATTTTCAAATAATACTTTCAGGTATTTCAGTGAAAGATTGTCGTAAATTACAAATTTGCAAGGTAAAAAACTCGCCTTGGTAATTTACTACAAAATTAATTAATTCGAATACAATATGAATTTGATATGGAATCACTAGGAGTTTTGATTAAATATTATACAATTGCATGAAATCATCAAAATGTAATGTTACTCAAAGATAATAATAGGCTTGAATGAAAATTAGATAATACAAATTTTACAAAAACTTACCTATCAATTTAAAATTACCACAAGAAAGAATCCATTCTTCACATCTCTTCTTATCTTTTACCGGAAAACTATAAAACTTTGAAGAATTTCCTCTTCTAATTTTGCTACAGGTACGATAATTGCACCTTGTAAATGACATTGTCTATGGAAATGTAATTATTATGAATGTATATTATGTTTAAATCATGATAGTTTTAATTTCGGAAAAATATAAATCAATAATTGTAAAGAATAGAATGCAACAATTGACAATTGCATACTAATGCAGGGCAAGTCTTACGATAATTATATAAACATTTCAATTATCCATAATAACAATAGTATTATTTACAAACATTATTTAAAATCAAATTACTTACCGTTATATTTGATTTTAATGCACTATAAGTTATTATAACACTGGACGAACTCACAAGACGTTGAAAATATCACAAGAGAACAATAACCAGGTATATCCGTCAAGCAAATGAAATACAAGATACCGTGTCAATCATAAAAAGATTCGAAGACGAATTCAAATCAACTTGCATATTTATTTTTCTTATTTTGTGTATTTAAGGCATATCAAAAATATGCTCGTAATCAATTTGTAACAAAAGAACAATTGTATGTATGTTCAATATATATGTACAATGTATGTATATGACCAATAATTTAAACGAAAGATTAAAAACTGGCAACGTTGTAAATTTTGTTTATTGCAGACGGAATTATTTTGCTACTGATTAGTAGGGAGCTACCTAAAAAGATGATGCGTCTGTCATGCCATCTATAGTTGACGGTTAGAAGCTAAATTTTAAATTTCGACATCTATCGGTGACGGTTGTCAAACCTATTACATTTATTAACATGGACATTATATCTCTATAAGCTGTATACTCACTGGCCATAATTCAAAAACGGTGGTACAGCAAAATCAGTTTGAATGAAATTAAGAGATATTAATATTTTGCATAACATTTTTTTTGAAAAGATATTTCAGAAAAGGTACTGATTAGTAAGAAAAGAAAATTTTTTTTTTTTAATATTACATTTAATACTTCTCATGTCTACTGCATTTTCAGCGAGTAATCATATATACTCTTTCTCCGCTAGTAGTTGATGTACTCGCTTCGGCGGTACATATACCGATATGCGGTATGTCTGTTTCCCGCATCACCGTCGAAACCTCAACGCTTTGAACACAAATTTAAAAACCAAATCAGAATACAACAGAACACAACATCTTCCCTTAAACCCTCCTCCCTAAACCCACACCAAAAACCTAAAAAAATAATCACCCCAACTAACAAACGCAACCACAGCGGCTTCTGACCCTGAAAAAGTTAAAGCCATTGCAAACGAACCAGCAAAAGTACACGTAATTGACTCACTATACACACATACGCATAAGAAAATCCTACAAGAGACACAACAATTTTTAAGCACACAATCCTGGCAAAACTCCTTACCAACCTCACAGAACTTACCAAATTAATCCGCACCCTGCCCAATCGCAGGGCTCCTGGATCAGACCGCATAGAAAACCTAATCCTAAAAAATCTATTCAGAAAATCCATCACACAATTAGCGTACATCATAAATTCCATCATTAGTCTTCACCATTCCCCCGCTGCATGGAAGAATGTCATAATCCACCCCATAAAACCAAAAAAAGATCCCCACCACCCAGGCAATTATAGACCAATTAGCCTCCTTAATACCCTCTCCAAACTGACCGAAAGGGTTATCCTATTCCGGGTAGACAATATCGATACAGGATGAAAAATTACCCCCGACATCCAATTTGGATTTAGGGCTAGGTACAATACTGTTCAGCAAGTATGCAGGATCGCAACCGATATCGCTACTCAATTCAATCAAAGCAAAGTCATGGTCACGATCCTGCTAGACATCGAAAAAGCTTTCGACAAGCTTTGGGTAGCAGGGTACATGGCCAAGATAATTAATAACCAGTTTCCACCAATCCTAATAAAACTTATCCACTCATATTTAACCAACAGATCCTTGCAAACAAAAAAACAACTCTCTTTCAAACCCACAATAGCAGGTGACCCCCAAGGCAGCGTCCTTGGACCTAAATTATTCAATCTCTATTTAAGCGATTTCCCTACTTTCCAAAACACGATTACGGCTTTGTACGCAGACGAAACAGGCATCTACGCGCACTCGTTCGGCATGCAGGTGGCTAACAAACAACTACAAATATATATAGATATACTACAACGCTACTGGGAGAGGTGGAAAATTAAAATCAACACCACAAAAACCGAAACCATTGTCTTCTCATGCAAGTTCACGCAAAACAAAGTCCAAACACCCTTACAAATACACAACCAAAAAATCACACCAACGAAAATAGTGAAATACCTGGGAACACACCTACACCACACGTATCACAGGTGATTAGAAAAGCCCAACACGTCATTAGAAACCTACATTCCCTCCGTGTGAGAAACAGAAAATAACGCCCACGGTTAAATATCTAGGGGCACACACCCATATCAAACACTACGACACATATCACACACAATTAAAAAAGCCCAACACGGAATCCGAAACCTCTACCCCCTCCTAGTTCAAAATAGCACCCTTACATTAAATTACAAACTCCTCATCTACACCGCCATAATTTGCCCCGTACTAACATATGCAGCCCCAGTTTGGTGAAACGCTTCGGCAATCGAACTCCTGCCATTACTACGTTTCCAGAACAAGTGTCTGCGCTCGACCACCAGCTCGGGGCGGTACACACTCAAAACACACCTACACGAAACACAAGCATACCGTACATAAAACATTACATAAAACAAATATCACAACATTTTTATAAAACACAGTTAAACTCAAACAAACTCACAAAATTAAGACACCACAACACTACACATACATTAAAGCATAAGCTCCCCTATCAGACAATACCCATATTTTCGGAAAGCCTCCAAGAGCCGAACACGTGACACGGGCACACACAACTACACTGCAACACAATACACGCATCACTTTACAACATTAGAGTCAGCCATAAAATCATTAGTATTGTTAATTTTAAACCTAGTTAAGTTAATTTATAAGTTTTTATTAAAATGCCCTGCATTTAAATGGGGGTTTGTTCCCCCTTTTCCCATAAAACACAATCCTAACATGAACATATTGTAAACAAAAATGTATCAGACAATAACACAATGTTTTAAGCACACAACGCAATATACACTCATACACATACATTCCCCTTGTGAGTATAAGCTCTGATAAAACCAATCATGTGTTTCTGTATTATTTAATATGAAATAATATTGTATCAATAGTTATAAATAAAAAGATTTCAAAATGAAGTGAATGGTATATCTGTCGGTGATTTTTCTTATACGCATTTTGGTTGAATCGTTAGAATTTAAATAATTTTTTGAAAATTTAAAAACTTCAAAATGTTATGTTTACTCTTATCATTTTTTTAATTTTCTGCTATAACTCAAATATACAGTATGTCTGTCACCGATCTTTCTCATGTGCATTTTGGTTAGATTGTTGGAATTTAAAAAGTTTTATAATTTTTAAAATTTTATAAATTCTAACGATCTAACCAAAATGCGTATAAGAAAGTTCAGTGACAGACTTGCCGGATATTTCTTGGATAGGGTGGTTAGAGGTAAGGTCATAACCGTGCCCTTATATTTGTTTAACTGGGTCGCGATATTGGTTGCACACCTGCTGTACCGTGCTATGTTTGGCGCAAAAGCCAAACTGGAAGTCAGGAGTAAGATTTTGTCCCGTGTCGATATCGTCGACCCGAGAGAGAATAACTTTTTCGACTAATTTGGATAATGTGTCCAGAAAGTTCTTTCTTGGCATTGCAGATTGGGTGGACTGGCAGCTGGGAAATGGTGAAGTTTGACTATGGAGATAATTATATAATGGAGTTGGGTAATGTGTGTGTGTGAATTTCAGTATAAGGTTTCCAATTTGGTCAGGGCCAGGAGCTCTGCGATTGGGTAGGTTCCGGATGATTCTGGTTAGTTTAGTTGGGGTGGTGAGGAGGCTGGCCAGCGTTTTTGTGTCTGTGTGGTGTGTAGTGTTTAAATATTGTTGTGTTTGTTCTGCGATTTTGTTTTGTGTGGGCGTGTTCGTGGTGTGTGTTATGTGTACTTGTTCAAATGTGTGTGCAATTCGTGAACGAAATTAACGATTGAACACGCGAAGTCCACCAAAGTGAACTGTGCAACAAAGCGAACTGATTCCAGCCATTTTTTGCCAAAATGAATTACTCTTAGAATCAGAATCTTTTATTTTGTGTTCATTAAAACTGTATTATGATTCTGTTATTTACAAATTATTTGTGAGCTATCCGAAGAATTTATTTCGTAAGATATGATAGATATTTTGTACCTTTGAAATTTATGAAACAAATAAACAGCTGATCGGTTCATTAATTCCCGCCGTAAGGACTAATTTTAGTAGTACATTAGTTTTACCACCAGAATGCGACTTGTTAATTTCGTTCACGAATTACCTCAGCTTTGTCCCGGTCCGTGACAGCTGAGCCGTTGTGTGCGAGTGTGAGTATGGTTGTGCGTGGTTTTTTGAGTGATTTTGTTACCTGCCAGAGGGTTCATGTATCTGTTCACACACCAAAATAATACATGGTTTGTGTATATAAAGCATTGAGCTGTTGTCTGTGATGGGGAAGCGGGTGTGTCTGTGTTTGCTTTTTGATGTGTGTATGGCGAGTGTGAATATTTTTACTTGTGCATCTATGTCTTGTGTTGTGTATATTTCATTGTTAATTGATATATGTGTGTGTCAAGTGTTTCTCGAAAACGCTCCTAGTTCTTGCGTTAGTATGATGTGATTGTTTTGCTCATGTGTTTTGTGTGCTGATTATGAATATGGAAATGTATGGGGTTGTGGTCCGAGTTAACCTCAGGCAGTGATTCGGGTTGGGTAATATCGGGGACATTTTTGTTGGTGGTGGGCGTGGTTCCGTTTTGGGGGTAGTGCGTGGGTGTGTTTGGGGACATTATGATGGCGCCGTGTATGTTTGTGTACGCGTTGAGTGTGTGTTTCGCATTCAGGTCGCCTACAATTAGGGTTTTGTTTTTGTGTTAGAGTGTTGTGAGATATTATTTTGAGGTCTGTTGTACGCAGTGGTAATTATAGTGTTGTCTGTAAGTTTTATGCTGTGTTTCTATTGTAGTATTTGGAGTTTGGGTAGTATGTGTTTAACGTTATTTTTAATTAATATAGCAACACTTCCAGCTGGAACCGGGCCCTGCAGTGGCCTATCAGCTCTGTAGGTTGTGTAGGTGTGTATTTTAAATTTGTTTAGTTTCGTTCAATATCATTATTTGTATGTTGTGTGTGTTGAGAAAGTGCGTAAGCTCGCCTACCTTACCCATAATACCGCTAGCGTTCCAGGAGCTGATGTTTGGTATGCGTTTGTCTCAAGATGTTACATGTGTGTATATTTTTAGAGAATGATAGGAAATTTGTAAAATGCTCATTTTTACTTATTGCCTTGCTGGGGGCTATATTTAAGTATTTTGGGTTATTCGTCGGACTTTAGTCCTGTAAATTTGACACTCTCCAAAATTAGCATGCTGCTGATATGTCTGGCGATTTTATGCATGTTTGAGTCAAGTAGTCTTGGGCACACTTGAGACACCACGGTTGTAAACGGCAATTGACAGTCTCCATTGTTGGCACCGATAAAATTGTATAATTACCTTTTTATTGTAATGCCTTTTTCACGTGACCTTCGTGTGAAAGAAGTACTTCGTGTTTGTGTTTAATTGATTTAGTGTGCTTGTTTCTTGTTGTAATTAGTATTTTGAATACTTTTTCCGTCTCGATCGCGGCTTTGTGAAGTTAAGCGAGATATTCTGCTGGAGCGGGGTTATTATTAAGGCCCCTCAGCACAAACGCCTTAGTCTGTCTATTTGTGTATGTGTAATAATGGAAATCATTGTCAGTGTTTGTATCTGTGATGAGGTTCTGTCGTTCCTCTTCGTTGTGTAAATAAATGTTGGTGTTCTTGTTGGTGTATTTGATATATCCTTATGGGCAAAGCCATAAATGTGCGTGATCAATTTGTCTGTGTAAGTTGGAGTACCGGGGATGATGATAGGTGGGGGAGGTCGATGTTTGGTTGGACGGTGAGTCTCGTACGTCGTCATCATCCGTTAGCGTTTGGTATTTACTTTTCCACTCTGGGACGGATTCTGATTTGTTGAGTAGGGTTAGGGGCGAAGATCTGACTCACTCTGTTCGAAATAGCGTTGTTTTGGGGATCGGCTGTTGGGGCTCGACTGATGTTTGGCACGCTGGGATTATTGGAGTCCTGTTCCATGGCTAAGGGTTCCTGAGGGGTATTGGTGGCTGATGCTATTGCAGCTGCCATGTTGTGTGTCTCCAAGGTTACCCTAGGGCACTTGATGTCGAACCCTAGACAGTCCTCCTCGTCTGTCGTGTATGTTGGAGATGATTTTGTTGCACTTGTGCGGCGAGAGCTTTTACGACGTATTGTCGTACGGGCGATTTTTGTTTCCACTTCACAGTTGAAATCTTTGTTGTGTGCATGAACAGCACTTCGCTTTGTTTACAATATAAGCAATAGTAGCAATAAATTTCTAAGAATCACTGGGAACTTCTGCACTGTTCGACAGCTCCATTAAGAATGTTACGTAGAATAAAAGATTAACAAAAAAGATTTATGTGGGAGAGATGAACAGTATGCGGGGCCGTCCTAGGAGTAAATGGATAAACATGATTGAGAATGTGCTGCATGCGAAACAAATTGCGAGCAAGAGGAGTACAAGAGCATGTATGAATAATTTAATGAGTTTGAATGAAGCGAAAGAAGTATGTAAGGATAGAGCTGAATGGCAAACGGTTGTAAAGATGTTAAAGAATGTAAAGGGTTTCTGCCACCTCATTTGTTGGAATTAGGCGTGAGTTATGTATGTATCTATTTTCAAGTGTTGTTTAAATTAAAAAATGACTGCATCTATTATTAATGAGTGAAGCTTTTGATACAATGAAAATTTCAAAAATATCATACTAAATAATATACTAAACTAGCAATATTCATTTCCTCTATGGTGACAATTACATTTAAAGCAATGAAAAAGATGTAGCACAATGCAATTAAAAATTTATGTATTAAACGAAATATTTTCAAATTCATTATAATCTTAAAAATCAATATACTCCTTTTACCGGTAGCCATATAGTTATAAATGTACCGTTTTTGTTATTCTAATTTATAAGTAATTATAGGACTAGAGACCAGAAAGGATGGTATCAAGACTCTACAGAGATGAATAAAGATATATATCCCTTGGCGTATCGTACAGAGCATGGTGCTGTTTGTTATATCTGGACCATGATACATATGGTACTAGAAAACAGTGATGAATTATATACAAATAATTTTAACAAGCTGTTATCACGTGCAATCAGTTTAAATTGCTTTGTTTTTTTTGAGCATATGGTTACGAACGAAATGTTTATATCTGTAAGTAATCAAACAATATTAATGTACAGTTTTTGGTCATTTTAACAGGTTTACTATTTTCTTGTCATGTATAATTCTGCGCGATATCTGATTAATACATAGAAACTTCTTCCATACCACTTTATCGCGACTATAGTAAAAATCGCAGTCACACATTTTCTATATTAAATTTCAGTATGTAATCCATGCGAAAGAGGTATTTTCTATAATCTAACCATTTATAAGCCCAATGCTGACGTTGATTTTCAATTAAATGTTTGCAAAGACTAAGTAATGTCGATAATACAAGATATTTCTAGTTCTTACCTTGCCTGTCTCGATAAATCAAGAGAAGAGCAATTTATTTAGTCTCAAGATTTCAAGAGAAGGCAGAAGTTCAAAACCTACATATTTCAAATGCAGTAATTCTTGATACTTGACAATCGATTCTTTCATTTTTATCTCGTAAGAAAGGAAATTTACTCTACGACAAAACTCTACAAATAGGCATTTACATGTATTAATGTTTACTGTTATAATTTTCATAACATACTAAAATATTATTAATTATTCAAATATAAATGAGTCGATCTTTCAACGCGTAATTAAAGTCTTGTACATTCTCCATGCCCGATTATTCAAGTTTTGTGCATACCAGTATTCGATGCTGTTCTGATAATAAACAAGATTCAGTTTGAATACTCTCGATTATCCGAAAAGGTTGGCAATTTGATTTACGCGGATGCTCTGTTAGATGAAAATATTAATTTGACCGAAGACTTTCAATCTGTATAATGTTAAGTCATCGAGAATTTTTTTATTTAGGCATCCTGTTTGGTGGGTGCCAATGTTCAAGAAGCATTGTTTAACATGCTGGCCATAAGCTGTAAAAATTTTGATGAAGGTGGACAAATGTTAAGTTTTGATGGAGTGGTTCCAATGGTCCAGGTGCTACTTAAAAATTTACCTTTAGCTGAACGTTTCTTTCGAGAATTTCAAGATGGCGACAGACATATTTTGTTATGGTCAACTGCTGTCGAATTGCATCCATATAATATTGAGTATATGAGTAAATTAGCCGAGGCTATTATAGTCTCACAGTGTTCCTTTGTGCCAAGGGTATGTATTAAAATATGTTTATATTACAAAAATGTTATAATTGTGTAATTTTTCTTCCGGCCCGTTTCAACCTCTAGGTATGAAAAAAATCAATGTTGACCTTCATTTGACCTTGAAAGTGAATTTCAAGGTCAATTGAAGGTCAAAATTATATAACCCTCCAAACCTAGCAACTTTCGTATATAAAGTTTATTTTGAAAAAGCTTATTTTTGGAGTTATTCGTGTTTTCCTGATTTTGTTTAAATTTATGGAGGTGGTTTTCACCCCTTAGAAGTTAAAACGGGCCGAAAAAAAAAATTACGTATCGATTATTTTCTCACATACTACAGTATCATTAAAATTGGTGAGACACACCTCGGGATGTTTCCTTGTAAGTGGGCTTCATGCTACCTATATGCAAAGTTGAACATGTCAGCAAAGGTTGCAAATTCTTCTTAAAATTTATCTTGGACCTGATTTGAAACTATTACAATATATATATATATATATATATATATATATATATATATATATATATATATATATATATATAAATATATATATATATATATATATATATATATATATATATAAATATATATATATATATATATATATATATATATATATATATATATATATATATATATATATATATATATATATATATATATATATATATATATATATGTATATATGTATATATGTATATATGTATATATGTATATATGGATGTATGTATGTATATATGTATGTATGTATGTATGTATATATGTATATATGTATGTATGTGTGTGTGTGTATTTATATTTATATTATATATACAAATATTAATAAATAAATGTTTATAGATTCTCAACGAATTATGCCATTTACCATGGTATACAGAAGTTTACGACGCGGCAGCTCTAGACCAAAAACCACAACAACAAAGCTTGGATTGTATAACGTTAGAAAGTTGTTATACCCCTAATTATGGTCCAGGAGTATCATTTCCTCCTAATTTTGAAGTGACACTCAAGCAATGGAAAGGCGATGTATTGGCTCATTTTTCTTGTAATTTAAACTACTGGGCAACACTTATCGATGTTATAAAACGTACCGTTGAATCAAATGTCATAGATGAAAGCTTAGTTGCTAATACTGCCGCAGGATTGCGGGTGCTTCTAGCAATATTAAAAATCGAAAGAGATGCTCTCCGAAAGTTTTCATTTTTAATGGATGTGGCACTATCAATGTTTATGATATTAAATCGATACTGTTGCATGGATAATCCGCCGTTTACGTTGTTGATTGTTTGTATGGATATTTGTACAGAATTGCTGCATAAGTACCGAACGTTCGTGGTTACACAAATGGAACTTCTTGATATGTTGCCAAGATTAGCAAAGGATGAATTCATCTTCGAGGATATATTCAAAATTAACTTTTTAGAAACTGGAAAGATTGGCAACTTAATTGTACAAAGTAGACGGCATTCAGAACAACACTTAATTATCATTTCATATATCAAATTTTTACGGACTTCATTTTTGGTAATTGTAAAATGAATATATACTTGGTAATTGGTATTTCGTAAAACCAATTACTAAGTATAGTTTCATTTTTCTGACATTAATAAGGCAATATTTCAAAGTAAAGACCAATACAATTCAAGTTTTATATTCTTTTAGTTCTAAATTAAATTGAAATTACTTTCATTTTTATATTTGTATATTCTATAGTAATAATATTCTAAAAGAGGATGTGCTACTTTTTTATATGAAATATGGAACTATAGAAATTTTCAAAACTATTTTTTTTTTAAATTTTATTACTTGTCTCAAATATTTATAAGCTGAGCATTGAAATCTAGCTCTAAAAAGTAAAATAATTACATATCTCTTCATTTTCAGCTAAGTAACGGAACGAAATGCATAATCGAATTACCCGGATTAGTTTTTATTTTAAAAGAAATCTTTCCGCACTTCATGGTGTGGTACAATAAGCGCGAAATTGTTTATCAAGATATTTTATACCAATGTATGCATTACGTGTTTGAAATGTTTCAATTTACCACAAACAAAATAAATATAGAGCAGTATAACGATATACGTAAGTTGACATATCAGTGTTTCTTAAATGAAACGTGCGGTAGGTGTTTACTGCGTATATTATATGTTGGAAATACGGGCCTTCAATATATTATGGAAGGACAGACTAACTGGCAATCGGGACGTGGTATTAGATACATCAGTGTTATCCAAAAAACTATGACTATATTAATGAAGTTACTATCAAAACGCAAATATGAGACTGGTGAAAAGGTCATGACACCATTGGAACACTTGATTTACTCGGAGAATAATAGTGTTCGTTCAGTGCAAGCGATTGCTAGTTTTTTGAATCATCCTTTTGACGATGCTATACCGAATTTAGCATGCCGCCTCCTAAAAAAATTTACCATTGTAAGTAGTATTATTATTTTTCATAGTAAAAATTTACTTGGTAATGTTAAGTTATGGGAGTAAACTACAAAAGGCGTATTCTTTACGAATATCAATCATTACATTACGTATCCCTTTTGTCAATCTAAATAGATGTTTTTCAAAGATTCTCACAATCGGGTCTGCTTTGTAAAGGTTTTTTTTGTGTTTGCTCTTAACGATCGAAATTGAAAAAATGAATATAATATCACATTGCTTTAAAATAATTGAATGACTGAATTAGAAAAATATTATGCTGGATAAGTATTTGTGTATAAAGTTACTACATCACAAACACCATAACGTTTGTATTCATTCAGTTCAGGATTCACATCTAATTAAATTCTAACGTACTTCATACGCCTTTTTAAGTAACAAAATAATTTTTTATGATTATCAAGTGACTTTTTAACAATCATACTAAGAGAAAACAATTGATTTATACACCATCGCCAGATAAAAGTCAGTTTTTATATCATGCAATTTCATTCGTGATACACTCCTTAGTTTCCCAGTAATAATACAACACTTCAGAAACGTATGGTTTTGTAGTTATTACAGTGACTCAAGTAATCTTTCTTTTTAAATAGATGAATAATCATATTGCACTTTTTAATCATTCGGAACTACACCTTTCTTCAGTCAAATGTTAAACATCTTTACCAACTAATGTAACATACACTCCAACGTCATACCAACTATAAAAGCAGCTTTGCCATATTTCATTCTTAACATATATATATATATATATATATATATATATATATATATATATATATATATATATATATATATATATATATACATATATATATATATATATATATATATATATATATATATATATATATATATGTATATATATATATATATATATATATATATATATATATATATATATATATATATAGATCATATAATATATATAATAGTCTTATAACTATTAACGCATTTGCCAATATCCGTTTCGATAACATCTGACGCGCTTTCAAATCCACTTGATCCACCATATAAATGTTTAAAATATTTACACCATCTCACTCTTACATCTACTTCATTCCAAATTAATTCACCACAATCTTTCATTATAGCAACTGGCATTGCGTTCTATTTTTCTTCACTCGACCAAAACAATCTGTTCGAATACCTTCTACATGCTTATTTTGCTTTGTTTCACAATCCTTTTCGTACCTCTTTTACAATTTATAATCAATCATGCAAACATCATGAACATCACCTGGAATATCTATGACATTAAAATAACTGAAGTTTGCTTCATTTTTTTTTTAACCTTTCAAGATCATTTCCAACATACGACTAGGTACCGACATGACTGAAGAGCAGACCCATCTATCATTATATTCTATCTTACATGAGAGATTCAAACCGCGGGTTTCATTCCAATTCTATTGACACACGAATATTGAACGGATTCATGACACACTATATCAAAATGAAATTCATTTCAATTACCTCCTCATACGAAACATATTAACACAACACTCACACTTTTCGGATCAAATCTGATTTTCAATTTCTCATCAAATGGGGTGGCAGAACATATTTTACATCCACATCAGTTTGCCTAATTTCGATTATTTTTCCACCTATTCCAAAGACACCTCGCCCTCGTAAATCTTCTTTGCAAATCTTTCAATCATATTATATTATATAATTGAAGTAGATACTTTTTTGAATGGCAATTATTTTGTAACGAATAAACATCAGGTATATAAACATAAATGCGTTTATATTGTTTTATGGCGGTGCGTGAGGTGGCGTAAGTGAGATAAATAGTATGGCGACTCGTGGATATTAAAGTGGAACGTGTTACCCGTCATTAATTAATGAAAGTAGGTTTGATAAGGCTCTTCAAAATTTCTGTCTATAGTCCGAATGAGTCTGAGTGCGACTCAAAGAAAGCCAAATTTTGCAACGAGATGTCTAGTGTAGCGAATAGCTGTGATCGCGGTGAAAGATTGATTGCCGTTGGTGATCTAAATGGATAGGTTGGTATTAAACGAAACGCTAGTGATACTGCACTAGGCATATTTGGAAATGATGGAGTAATGATAACGGATCTACTATATTAGCTTTTAAGCGTATTAATTCACATATTTACACGTAGAAGAGTAACTCTAAATATGAGATGATAATGATTCTAGATACAAGAGTGAAACGAGGGGTTGCGCTTAGTACGAATGATCATTATTTAGTTTCACGTATGAATTAAGCGCAAGGTTGGTGCAAAAAAGACCGAGTGTATGGTTCCTGTAAAATCTTTTCGTTAGCAGTATAAATCAGTTGGTGAAGAATATCCACTGAAGTTGAATGTTGCTTTGTTTTCGTTTGTTCTAGACTATAGTTGTTATATGCACATTGTCTGGAATGAATTTAAGACAGCAGTTGTAAGGTGTGCTATTGACGTATGCGGTGTTTGAAGGATAGGTGCATGTGTCCTAAATGTTTATGGCAATAAAAATATAATAGATGCTGTCCGAAGTGAGAATGAGGCAAACGTGGATTATTTAAATGTCAAAGATATAGCGACTGATGTACATGATGCCTGCTTGGTTGAATATAATTTGATGAAAAGAGACACAAAAAGGATTACGAATAAAAGCAAGATGGACAACTAGAAGGCAAGAATGAAAAGACTGATTTTAGTATGAGCAGGTATTTGTTTAGGGTGTGTGTAAAGAAATTGAAAAGTAGCAGCAATGCCAGTTGCGTGAAAGCAATAAAATGGTTGTGGCGAATTAATTTGGAATGAATCAGATGTAAGACTGAGATGGTGGTTTGAATATTTCAGATGTTTACATGGTGGATCTCGTAGCGCTTCAGATGTTATTATTGAAACGGTTGTTGATGAATGTGTTATTATTAGTGATAAAGATGTATATGCTTGTCTTTCACGAAAGAAATGTTTCAAAGTTGCTGGTATAGATGGTATAACTGGAAATGTTAAGATTTAGGAATGTAGGTTTAGCGTATCACAGTGCAGATGTGACAGTTTATGGTGCATCTTGTAAAAATATGGCGAGAATGGATCTTTGTTAAGTTAATTTTTGTATCCTAGAAGTCTGGTGAATGGTTCAATATTGAAATAAGTGTCAAACGAGGTTGAGTGATATTTAACTTGTACCATCGTTGATGTATGATAGTGAAAGTTGAGTTTGACTAACCAGGCATAAATCTGCAATGTCTTACACTGAACTTTCTTATACGCATTTTGGTTAGGTCTATCATATTTTTATTATTTTTCTAATTAATAACATTTTACCAACCTTTGGAAGCCTTTTTCACTAAATATATTTTTACTTTCTTTTACATAAATCGTATCATCTGCGCCTGTCAATTGTTTAACAAAATAGACTTAAATAATTTGAAGTTTGACATTTTATATTTATTCTAAGAAATATATTTATTGTAAAAGCGATCTAAAGGTTAGAACAAATATTATAAATTAGAAAAATAATGTAACTAGGATTTGGTTTGACCCATATGCGTATAAGAAAGTTCGGTGCATGACACTGCAGATGTTTTAGAGTAAATATTAAACTCCAAATTATTTTTTGTTTTGTTTTTTTGTTAAATAATTGACAGGCGCAGGTGATACGATTTATGTAAAAATAAATATAATAAGAAATTTCAATAGCCATTATTTTGAAACCAGTATTCTTTTTGAAAGAAATATTCGAACAAAAGTGAAATATTAATACCTTTAATTTTTATCCAAATAATTTTTCTGTAACTGCAACCATTTTTGAGTAATTTCAGTAACCGCAAAATATATATATATATTTTTTATAACCCATTTTTATTTACAATCCGTTCTAGTAACTGACATTAAGTAAAACTTATAGTAAGATGTACAAAATACATTGGCATGTAGAGGGTGCTATCCTGTGATAGTCCTCTTCTTATTCTAGATGAAGTTCTAATTGTGTCAATATCGGTGACTATTTCAACTTGTCGGAAATTCGCTAGATGGCTTCTTTTCTGTCGACTCTGCATGACAGTTCGGGAATTTGCTAGGTGGCTTCTTTTCTGTCGCCTCTGCATAACAGGTATGATGACACTAAAAACATTGAAATTGTTAGTTACATTTATTAGATAGGTCAAGTATGTTAGCACGTTTTAAGCGTTTTTTTATTTTCACTGTCAGCAAATTACTTGCTGAAGTATTTGGATGCGCACGTAATCTGCTATGATAATTCTCACTGAAGTTTTTAATTTCTTCTTTCACTGTCACTACGGAGAGATCGCGGTGAATTATGGCGTTGGTGACGAACCATGGTGCATTAAGGACAGAGCGGAGCACTTTGGACTAAAATCTCTGCAGGATTTCAATGTTAGAGTTACTGGCGGTACCCCATAGTTGGATTCCGTACGTCCAGACTGGTTTGAGGATAGTCTTGTAAAGAAGAATTTTGTTTTCTGTTGAGAGTTGAGATTAACGACCTATTATGCGACTGAATTTCAGGCCAAGTTTTCTTTTTGTCCAAATGTGTTTTTTCCATGTTAAACGACGATCTAAGTGCATGCCTAGATATTTCGCTTCTTCTGTCTGTGGGAGGGGCTTGCCGTACAGTGTCACAGGAGGACAGGTTTCTTTTCTCATTGTAAATGTGACATGGGTAGATTTGGTTTCATTTGCCCTAATTCTCCATATTGTTAACCATGGCTGAATTTTGTTCAGATGTGCCTGGAGGTATCTTGTGGCCACGTTGCGATCTTCGTGAGAGGCAAGTATTGCTGTATCATCGGCGAATGTTGCGATGAATGTTGTTTCTAATGTTGGCTGGTCAGCTGTGTATAAGAGGTATAGTATGGGTCCCAGTACACTACCTTGTGGTACATTGGTTTCTATTGGGTAGAATCTGGTTTCTTCATCTTTATATTTAATATAGAAGTATCTGTTGGGAAGGTATGATTTGAGGATTTGGTAGTAATTATGTGGTAAGATTCTTTTTATTATAAACAAGCAGAGTTGTAGGGGCTCTAGGTACTGCAGGATTTCTTGTTCGTCTTCTACCAAAATTTCACTAGGGAAGGGTTGAAATACTGATGATAAGTGTTGCGCAAATGTGTTCACTTTTGACTGGTCGGTTCTGGCCTAGCTACCATTTGCTAGAAGTAAGGGTGGATTTAAGCTTTTTTGTTGCTCGCCAGAGGGAATAGTTTGTGGATGCTGTCGGGGTGAGACTTTCTAGGTATTCTTCGACAGATTTATTTCGCTTAGCTTAGCTTTTTGACTGCTTTTATTGCTCGGTTAAGTTTTGTTTTGTCCTGTGGTGACCTTGTTATTTGCCATTGTTTGAGTAGCTTCCGTTTTTCAACGACGAAGTACCTAACCATTTTTGTACAACTTTCTCGTTTTTGATTGACGTGTTGTACCGGTGTTGCACCCTATGCTGATTCTTTTATTGTGTCATTTAGGAGTTCTATGGCTTCGTCTATTTTGTGTTCTGTTTTTAGTAATATTTCGAGCGACAGCTTGTTCTCCAGCAGATTTCTGAATGTGTGCCAGTCTGTTTTTTACTAATGATTGATGGAGGTTTATGTTTTATTATTATTTGCCTGTTTACTGTAATTATGACTGGTGAGTGGTCCGATGATACGTCTAAGCAGCTTTCGGCATTCATATAATGTGATCACACGCCTTTTACTACAAAAAAATCTATGAGATCCAGACTTTTCTTATGTCGCTAGGCCAGTATGTACGTTGGCCGGTAGATAAATGATGTAGATTATTCTCTTGCATTACTTGGTAGAGTTGTCTACCTTTAGGGGTGGTCAGTCGTGAACCCCAGTAGGGATGTTTCGCATTGTAGTCACCTCCAGCTATAAATCTAGGCCCCAGAGTGCTATAAAAGTCTTTAAATTGTGCTTTGTTAATTGTGTGTCTAGGTGGACAGTAGACAGCTGAGATAGTTAGAGGTCCTGTTGTCTCTTTGTTAATTACAATGCTAGTAGCTTGGAGATGTTCGTGCTGGTATTTATTTAGTTCATTATGTTTAATTTGCTGTCAGATGATTACGGCAGTGCCTCCAAGGGCAGTACCATCTGGGTGTTTAATATTGTATATTGAGTATCCTGGTACGTCTTATTAGTAAAGTGAGTTTCGGAAATGAGCATTACATCTATGCTGTGTTCTGCTATAGATTTTTTTACTTCTTGTTTGGGGCAGTCTCTAGTCAGATGATCACCAGTGCACTTCACACAACGTGGTGAAAGATTGCAGAATTCTTTTGTATGGTTGAATCTTTGGCATCTTTTACATTGAGGTATTTCTCTTTTTTGACGTAGAGTTTCAAATTTTCGAGTGCATAAGATATTTAGTGTCGTAAATTTCTTTATTATTGTCCTTTTTTACAACTTAACAAAGAACATAGGTAGCGGGGCTTTTGTTATTTTATGCTTTATGTTCCATATATTTAATGCATTGTGTCCAAATAAATGTATTTCTATTTTTAATTCCTCGATGTCAACAGTGTGGTGAAGATCACGTAGTACAGCTTTGAATTTTCTTTCCGATTTTGGTTGAAATGAATGGAATTCTGTTTTCTTTTCTTCTGGTTCTTTCGTTATGACGCGATAAAATCTAGACTCGGTCAGTTGGATTTTTACTTGCGAACTTCCAATGAGCTTAATTACGTACTTGTCTTTTGCGCGGAGGTTCAAGAGGTCAGTGTACGAAAATTGGTGGAGGTTTAATAATTTCAGGACTCATGTCTTCTTCAATTAATTCTTCTACATTTAGTATTTCAAAGTTTCTGGACCGTTGAGCCACTAGTCTGTTAGGGTTTGCTGTCTTACGTTTCTATTTTCTTCCGGGCTGGGTCTTTTGTTCTTTCTGGAATTGATAACTGTCCAGCTGTCTTCAGTTTTATCTAGTAGTGCAGGTTCCGAGATCGACTGGATGTTTAAGATCGAAGCGATTTCTTGTTTATTTAGACTTCCTGTAGGGGTTGCTATTTGCTCTCGTGATGGGGGTGTTGGTGGTACTATGTTAGGTTCAAAATTTGATAATTTCCTAGTAAAAATGGGAGATCTTACTATTTTGCGCTTTTTGAGAAGGCGGGCGATCCTTCGGTATCCATTATGCTGGTCGTTTGTTGGGGTGCGTGAGATGTTGAAGCCTGTGCGTAGAGTTGAGTGGCCGACTTCGCTCGTGCGTGCTCGGTGGATGACAAAGGAGGCGTTGGTGAGATAAATCGCAAGTTCTTTAGTTATGCTGGTATAGCTTTCTTCCCTGATGGTGGAATTATTGAATATTTGCCGTCGGTTCTTTGTATAATTTTAGCAACCGTTTTTGGGTCACCTTTCATGGTGACCCGGTTACGTATTTAAAATAAAACTATTACACTCGCGATTTGCTGCGTTTGCATAATTAAGTAATACACAAATTGAGGTATGTGTAATTAGCTATTTGCAATGTAAGCTATACTACTCGCATGAGCGAGGAACCGCACGTCTAGCCCGTACAAATGTTCGCGTCAGACTACCGCAAAATAAAAAACGCAAAAAATGACTAGAGTAAATAGGCACTGCCGGTATGATTTTTTTTTTCAAAAATATGATTTACACATGCCAGACATATACAAATCTTAATTCTAAAGTTTCATAATTTTGCCTTCAGCCGTTTAGGCTGTAGAGCGCATACATTCACACAGAGACCAAAAATAGTCGGAATCAATTCAGGGAAGGCAAAGCATATATTTCCGTTAAAAACACTAAATCGAAAGTTCTCATTACAATACTTACTTATACTGCGTATAAGAAAGTAAAAGCGTGCGATTGCTGTGGTGTATCTAGGAGACATCGAACGCGGAGTATAAGCAGGGCAATATTGTAAGAAACGCAGCACGTAAAATAGGTGAGACTTAAATGAGACATTATAGTCATATTGAAAAAATGTCGAATATTATATTATATATACAAATTGGGCGAGATGAATGCTGTGAGAATGCGAGGTCGTCCTCAGAGTAAGTGGATAAATTGAGAATGAATTGCGTGAGCAAAAAGTGGTGAACAAACTGAATACAAGAGCGTGAATGAAGATATTGAATTAAGCGAAAGAAGTATGTGATGGTAGAGTTGAATGACGTAAGATTGCCAAGATGTGAAAGAATGTAAAAAGATTTTCTGCCATCTCATTTGATGGAATAGGCATGATCTTATGTATATACAGTTTGTCTACGATAACATGAGCTTCACGTCATTCATTTCTAAACTAATAATTGACAGATTTATATATATATATATATATATATATATATATATATATATATATATATATATATATATATATATATATATATATATGTGGGAGTCAAAGGTTTTGCGCGCGAGAAAATAGATAGCGCGCGGGAGCAATTGGAGAAGTTGAAAGGATTGCCCGGTGGGGGAGAATGAGCGGGAGTTTAAATTAAATTATAAGTGACAGTCAGTTGTTCTTTGGTTTTGTTTACTTTTTTGACATGTATTCAGATTTTGGGAGAAATAAATGTGAAAGTTAAATAGTAAAAAGAGTAAATTAGACAAACACTTGGTAGTTTCACAATTTTTTTATTTAATACGACACGTGTTTCGACTTTGCAGTCATCATCAGGAGTGAACATGTATATTTACAAAACAATTACAAGTTAATAATTTTTACCTAAACACAATATTCAGTAGGGGGGAGTTGTTTACATCTGTCTGTTCATTCAAAATTGGTTTCTGAGTATTGGCGGCCTTTCTTATCTCTAAATTTTCTAGTAAATTAAGTCTTAATCCTTTAGCTTCAACATGTAAGATTTTGTATTCATTCTTGAAAGTGTGATTAAGGTCAATACAATGTTGGGAGAAGCCCGTGGTATATTTTTGGTCTGTTATGGATTTTGCATGTTCTTTGAATCTAATGTTAAAATTTCGACCACTTTGACCTATATATATGTTATCACAATCGTGACATTTTATTTCATAAACGCCTGACGCATTTAATAAGTCTGATTTTGGCTTAGTGTTGGTTAATATTTTTCCTAAAGTTAGTTTATTTGTGGTGATCGTTTTTATATTACATTTTTTTAGTTGGGTTGAAATGGTTTTTGTAATATTTGGTATATAATTTAAGTATGACCATGTAGTAGGTTGGGAGCATTTGTTTGATTGGTTATAAATTAAAGAGGCTACCATTGTTTTATTTTTACCTCTTAACATATTGTCTATAATATTTGGGTTATATCCGTTATTTAAAGCGATCTGTTTTATAGTTAAGATTTCTTTTTTAAATTTTGATTGGTTTAGTGGAATGGTAACTGCTCTATGTATGAGGCTATGGAAAGACGACATTTTTATCGATTGAGCCTGATTCGAGCAAAAGGGTATTATTGTGTCAGTGAAAGTTGGTTTTCTAAAAATATCGAAATCTTAACACTTTATATTGTTAGTAATTGTAATATCCAGGAAATTTAAAGTTCTGTTGTTTTCTTTTTCTAATGTAAATTTAATATTGTTATTTATATTGTTCATGTGGTTTAGAAAAGTTTCTAATTGTCTATGAGTGCCAGTCCATATACAAAAAATATCATCTACATATCTGGCCCAAAAGCTAATATTGTTGGCATGTGAATTAGTCGGGTTTAATAGTCTTTGTTCAAAGTGGTCCATGAAAATTTCTGCGAACAACGGTGAAATGGGTGATCCCATTGGTAATCCGTCTGCTTGTTTGTAGACTTGATCGTTAAATTGAAAGTAGTTTTGGTTTAAGCATACATCTATGACTGTGAGTAATTCTTGTGCTTTTTGATTGGAAATTTGGCTATTAAATAAACGTTCAAGTATGATATCTTTTAGTTCTGCTATTGGAATTGAAGTGAACAAACTTTTTACATCAAAAGAGATTAATTTAGAACTTGAATTAATTTGTATGGATTTTAGTTTGTGTATTAAATCTATCGAATTTTTTACAGCATATTTTGACTTAAAATTAATTGATTCTGGTAATACGGTGTTAAGTTTTTTGCAAATTTTATATGCCGGAGCATTAATGTATGAGACTACCGGTCTCATTGGGCAGTCTGTTTTATGTAATTTGGGTAACATGTATATGCGAGGTATTTTGGGATTCATACATAGTCATGTAAACAAGAGTGTTAAATTGTTAAGTGATAGCGCATGTGTCATTATGAAAAGAGACCCAACTCCTAAGTTCCAAAGTGAGGTTGTTAATCTGTTAAAGAATTGCAAAACTTTGTTTAGTGATAGTGATATCTACCATTTAAAATGTATGAATCCCAAAATACCTCGCATATACATGTTACCCAAATTACATAAAACAGACTGCCCAATGAGACCGGTAGTCTCATACATTAATGCTCCGGCATATAAAATTTGCAAAAAACTTAACACCGTATTACCAGAATCAATTAATTTTAAGTCAAAATATGCTGTAAAAAATTCGATAGATTTAATACACAAACTAAAATCCATACAAATTAATTCAAGTTCTAAATTAATCTCTTTTGATGTAAAAAGTTTGTTCACTTCAATTCCAATAGCAGAACTAAAAGATATCATACTTGAACGTTTATTTAATAGCCAAATTTCCAATCAAAAAGCACAAGAATTACTCACAGTCATAGATGTATGCTTAAACCAAAACTACTTTCAATTTAACGATCAAGTCTACAAACAAGCAGACGGATTACCAATGGGATCACCCATTTCACCGTTGTTCGCAGAAATTTTCATGGACCACTTTGAACAAAGACTATTAAACCCGACTAATTCACATGCCAACAATATTAGCTTTTGGGCCAGATATGTAGATGATATTTTTTGTATATGGACTGGCACTCATAGACAATTAGAAACTTTTCTAAACCACATGAACAATATAAATAACAATATTAAATTTACATTAGAAAAAGAAAACAACAGAACTTTAAATTTCCTGGATATTACAATTACTAACAATATAAAGTGTTTAGATTTCGATATTTTTAGAAAACCAACTTTCACTGACACAATAATACCCTTTTGCTCGAATCAGGCTCAATCGATAAAAATGTCGTCTTTCCATAGCCTCATACATAGAGCAGTTACCATTCCACTAAACCAATCAAAATTTAAAAAAGAAATCTTAACTATAAAACAGATCGCTTTAAATAACGGATATAACCCAAATATTATAGACAATATGTTAAGAGGTAAAAATAAAACAATGGTAGCCTCTTTAATTTATAACCAATCAAACAAATGCTCCCAACCTACTACATGGTCATACTTAAATTATATACCAAATATTACAAAAACCATTTCAACCCAACTAAAAAAATGTAATATAAAAACGATCACCACAAATAAACTAACTTTAGGAAAAATATTAACCAACACTAAGCCAAAATCAGACTTATTAAATGCGTCAGGCGTTTATGAAATAAAATGTCACGATTGTGATAACATATATATAGGTCAAAGTGGTCGAAATTTTAACATTAGATTCAAAGAACATGCAAAATCCATAACAGACCAAAAATATACCACGGGCTTCTCCCAACATTGTATTGACCTTAATCACACTTTCAAGAATGAATACAAAATCTTACATGTTGAAGCTAAAGGATTAAGACTTAATTTACTAGAAAATTTAGAGATAAGAAAGGCCGCCAATACTCAGAAACCAATTTTGAATGAACAGACAGATGTAAACAACTCCCCCCTACTGAATATTGTGTTTAGGTAAAAATTATTAACTTGTAATTGTTTTGTAAATATACATGTTCACTCCTGATGATGACTGCAAAGTCGAAACACGTGTCGTATTAAACAAAAAAATTGTGAAACTACCAAGTGTTTGTCTAAATTAATCAATATGTTTCACCAAGTGCCAACCACTAAATCGATTAATTTTAGTAAAAAGAGTTTTAGAAGAAGATTAAAATTATTCAGAGGCTCAGACGAGGAAAAGATATTTTTATCCCACAAAATTGGGGGCTCGTCCGGGATGAACAAAGGATTGAACCAGCCAGAAGACACTTGATATATGACGAAAGACACGATTCAAGTGAGTAAAGTGTATTTTATGAACAAAATGTCGACTTTGGGTGAAATTGAAAAGGTTAACAAGAATATTGGAGCAGCATCGGCTGTGGCGATTCGTAAATTCCACAAGCTAATCTTTGAGAGCGTGATTTCGCCGGTTTCACAACTGAACTTGGCTCGGACGACTACATTTCCAAATGCAAATTTATTGACCACGACTTCACTGAGGCCGATTTGATCACCATTGCGAATATTCTCTGCATTAATTATTCGGGAGATAAGACGACACTCGTAGATCGTATTGTGGATTCCTAAATAATCTAACTGCGCTCGAGAGAGAGTGCGAAATATCAGAAGACGACGATGATGATAGGAAACGGAAAGCTGAGAAGCATATCAAGAAGCCGAAGAACCACCGTCGGACCGCGTCCGAAATCGAGAGAATGAGTAAATCGAGGAATGGACGTGGAGGAAAGAAGCCAGTCGGTATAAAGTTGGGAAGCAAGCACCAAAAGAACGACTCAACAAGCACTTCAAGTGGGAGCAGATCGAACGAGGACAGTTCTAGTGAGGACAGTTCCTGTGATGATGAGAACGAGACACGGCACAAAAGATGCCGACCACAAGCACGAGAGAAATCCCACAAGTTTTCTTTAACCTTTCGTGATGTCGAAGACTCCATACATACATTAAGTGGTAATGATGGGTATCCAATAGCTAAATGGATCGATGACTTCGAAGAGACTGCGGAGCTTATGGAGTGGGACAAAATGCGAAAATTTATCTTTGCAAAGAAGACACTGACGGGTTTGGCTAAGATGTTTGTAAAAGGAGAACGAGGCATAACGTTATGGTGTAAACTGAAGAAAGCTTTGAAAGAGGAATTTCATGTCGAGGTTACGTCAGCTGAAATTCATAAAATATTGGGAAAACGGCAAAAGAAAAGAGATGAAACCTATCAGGAGTACCTTCTAATGATGCGAGAAATTGCTAGCAGAGCTAAACTCGACGACAAGTCTTTGATTCAATACATCATTGACGCCATTGAAGACAATTCCGGAACCAAGACTATTTTGTACGGAGCAAGAAGTCTTAGGAAGTTCAAGGAAAAGCTACGATATTATGAGTTAGCTTACGAGAAGGGTAATCAGAAGTCGTTTAGAAATGACAAGCATACGAGGAACTTTAAGAACGAAACACAGCATACCTGCCAAGTCGTCAACTGAGAACGGAGCAACATTGAAGAATCTTACATTAGCCAGGTTCTATAACTGTGGAAGTAAGGATGGGCACAAGTCGAGCGAGTGTCAGTTGAAGGACAAAGGACCGAAATGCTTCCGCTGCAATAGTTTCGGACATATCGCTTCAAATTGTACAGGGAAGGACACCAGAGAAGACAAGAAGAAATGCATAGGTGTAAACGTTGCAGTGAGATCGTCCAACGTCAAGACGAAAGAGATATTGATCGATGGTCACAAAATTGAAGCCTTATTAGGCACCGGATGCTATCTCAATTTCATACGTGACGATATTTATTCCAACGTGGGAAGACCTGCCTTGAAGAATACAGACATCGTCCTGAAAGGATTCGGGAAAAGCTACGTTTCACCACGAGGTTATTTTTCAGCAACAATTGACGTGGATGATGATCGTTTCCATGTAGACGTTTACGTCGTTTCCGAGGACACACTGAAGATGCCAGCTATTATCGGAAACGAGTTATTAGACCAAGCCGAAGTAGTAATTAATAGGAAAGGCGTGAAGATAACGAAAATAAGGAATGAAGTATTCCTGATGAAAATAGACGTCATTCGAGACGATGATCTCGACATTGGCGCGACAACGACTGAAACAGTATTGAAGATTAAGGATATGGTTGTCAATTATCAGCCAGTAGAAAAGAAGAGTACCCAAATCGAGATGAATATTATTATGAAGAAAGAAGACCCTGTTTACTGTAGATCCAGACGTTTGGCTCCAGCAGAAAGAAAGGTTGTGGACAAACAGGTTCGAGAGTGGCTGGAGGAAGGAATCATTGAAACGAACAGTTCGAAGTACGCCAGTCCAGTAGTTGTTACAGCAAAGAAAGATGTAACGTCAAGATTATGTGTTGACTATCGTCGGGTAAACAAAGATGTGGTGAGAGACCGATATCCATTGTCTCTGATGGATGATGTACTCGACAAGCTTTGCAGCACTCGTGTGTTCAGTACACTGGACTTGAGAAATGGTTTTTTCCATGTAAGTGTTTCCCCACGAAGTAAAAAGTATACCGCGTTCGTGACGCATAGCAGACATTATCAATTTAGGAAAGTGCCTTTTGGATTCTGCAACTCCCCAGCAGTTTTTCAGAGATTTGTTAATAGCGTTTTCCGAGATCTTGCAGTCGAGGGTATTGTCTTTATTTATATGGATGACCTTGTCATACCGGCTCGAGATGTTTACACCACTTGAAACGTGTGTTGGAGACAGCTCAACAGTACGGGCTTGATATTAAGTGGAGTAAATGCCAGTTCTTGACAACTAAGATCGAGTTTTTGGGTCATATAATTGAAGACGGCAAGATTTTACCTTCACCCAGAAAAATGTCAGCAGTCCAAAACTATCCGGAGCCGAGAAGTCTAGCGAATGTCCATAACTACCTAGGATTGAGGGATATTTTCGCAAATACATGCCTAATTATGCGTACTGAAGAGAAATTGAAGCAGGATTACTATATTCCTGAAGTGAAGAAGATAATTGAACGAGTCATCCGTAACTGCGTTAAATGTCTTTTAGTTAATCGGAAGACGGGTAAGCAGGAGGGATTTCTCCATCCATTATTCAAAGAGAGCTCACCGCTGCATACGTATCACGTTGACCATATCGGACCTCTGGAATCGACGAAGAAAGGATACAAGCACATTCTAGCTGTGGTGGATAACTTCACAAAATTCATCTGGCTGCACCCAGTAAAGCCCACGGGCATCAAGTGAAGTAATAGTAAAGCTAGAAATCCAAAAAGCGGCCTTTGGTAATCCAGCTCAGATCATGTCAGACAGGGGCACAGCATTCTTATCGAATGAATTTTAAGAGTATTGTGATGCTGAAAATATTTGTCATTCACTGATTACGGCAGGATTGCCTCGTGCAAACGGTCAAATAGAGAGAATGAATTTGACCATTGCCTCCATACTGGCCGAATTATCATTTGATGACCCGGCACGTTGGTTTAAGCATGTCGAAGCCGTTCAGAGAGCGATGAATTCAACCTGCAGTCGCAGCATCGGACGAACCCCGTTCGAACTTATGATGGGGGTTAAGATGCGTAATCGGACTGACCTTAGGATTACGGAATTCCTTAAGAAATCATCGCCGAATTCGAGGCCAAGCGAGACGAATCCAGGGAATAAGCCAAGCAACAGATTTTCAAAGTTCAAGAGGAAAACAGGCGAACTTTCAACCGGCTCATCGGGAATCGAACCCAGGTCTCCCGCTTGCCGGGCGGTTGCCTTGACCACTAGGCTACGAAGCCACTATGCGAAGCCACTCAATTTTAACTTACAAATTCATTATTATTTTTGTATTCAATTCTCAATTACTGATTATTTCCTAAAGTTGTGATTCACAGAACAGTTCACCTGTCGTTATTTCGTTGGTTACACACCCTTGTGTACATGTGGTATTCAATTCGTCATTACTCATGTATGGCCTAACCGTCTCGCGTTATTAAGTCTATGGCTTCACCGCCTGGCTTGATGACAAGAGTAATAACATTGAGAATTGAATACAAAAATAATAATGAATTTGTAAGTTAAAATTGAGTGGCTTCGCATAGTGGCTTCGTAGCCTAGTGGTCAAGGCAACCGCCCGGCAAGCGGGAGACCTGGGTTCGATTCCCGGCGAAGCAACACAATTTTAACTTTCAAAAATAATTATCTACTGATTATTTCCTAAAGTTGTGATTCACAGAACAGTTCACCTGTCGTTATGAAGCAAAAGAAGTTTGCAAGGCTAGAGCTGAATAGAGAGTAATTGTCAATATCTGGATAATTATTTTAATATGTTTAGATAATATAAATAAAATTAAATATGCTTTGTTGCAATTTGGAATTAGATTGAATTTTTTTATAGAAAAACGATGAACGATATCAGTTATTTTAGTTTTGTCCGATATAGTATATATGTGCATTTGGATTCACTTCATATTCTATGAATAATAAAATTTATTTTATGCTTATTTTTCCTAATTAAATTAGGTTTTTCGTGCATTATGAAATTTTTACTCAATTTAATTGTATTTTGAAGTACAACAAATATAATGTTCTGTTTCGCAATATTAGGCTGACCTATGATTAATATTTTAGCTGTTAATATAATTTATTTTATTTACTAGGAGTTGCAAATGTCTATGCTCGCCGCGTTGGATCTAGAACCTGATCAAGTCAGACTAATGTTCATCCAAAGACTAAGAGATCATTTAGAATGTAATAAATTGAAATTAGCCATTGTGGATTTGATATCCGCTAGCATACCGAAACAGCCAGGGATGACAGAAGCCTTCTTCAAAGTTGCTCAAAATGTTTGTAGTAATACTTCGAGAGTATCCACATCAAATGCAACTTCTATATCCATGTCAGGGTGCAATGAAGGAATTGGAAGCTTCATTGTTGAATATTTAAATACATTTTCAAGCGTAAGTATTTTTGTAATTATTTTTTTTATTTTGTCTGGGATTTTTTTTTTTTTTTTGGACCAATTTCTTTTTATTTCTTCGCATTGAATTATAGGAAATGTAGATAGTCCACTTCACTTAACGTTTAAATCAGGCTGTAATTATGATTCGTAATTTAAAAAATTACATTCAATATAATGTGATTCAAATTAAGCAACTAATATAAAAAAAACTACTCCAAATATTAGCTATTTTCACTGATCAATGGTTTTCGATTAAATATTTTCAAATACCATCTCTTTTGTCCCGACAGCAATATCTTTATCGGTCAAACTTGGAAGCAGTTTTCCATCCCAATGTAGAACAGTGTTCAATAAATCAAACCCTTGTTGTTCTCTAATGAAGCCAACTCGTTCTCGACGCAACTCTTGTTGAGATCATTGAATAGACGATGTTTTTTATTATTAAATTATTTATATCGTGCCCTAAGGCTTCAGCAGTTGCAGTCAGAATATGAAAGGTGTCTCTATCAGTTATTTTGCACCCATCCAATGCCCCAACGAGATTTGCAGTTATTATATTTAGCTTGCATCTACTTTTTTTGGCTGTGAAGGTCCTGGTTCCATCTCCTGAAAATTAGTATTGTCTTTTATAGTAGAAACCACGTAAGAAGAACATTTTTTTTGCACGAATCACACACTTCGTTTATACAACACGGAGCAGATTTAAATAAAATAAAAGGAAATAACAGTACAAATTCTATTTTACTTTTCTTCAAATAATACCAAACTACTCAAAATCATACTTTTGGCCTGTTTTGACAATGTGAAACAATAATGTGACATGAAAACAATAATGTGCGAAATATGACGAAATGCATATTGGAATATAAACGTATACGAAAGGAAAACACTAGTTTGTTATTTGGTTTTACGAATGTTTAATGTTGTAATAGCGACTAGTTTCATGACACTGTGGCATCTTCAGACTAAGTGCTCAAACTAAAGTTACATCTACATTTATATACAAGCACATATATTTCTAATGTTTCCAGGTAGTTTAGTTTTAATCCTTTGTCTTCTATGTAGAGTATTGCTGGTCGGTTATTTTCAGAAAGATGGTGTCCTGTTTTGAGAAGGTGAGTTTGCGAAAGTGGAATCCGATTTTTTCAGTGTTCTTGAAAACGCGTATGGAAATTTCGCTTAATACGTGATTTTCAAGCTGCAATTATGTTTCATTTTGTATAGAATGTAAATAATTAGCGTTATAAAATCAAAAACTGCAAGAATATTCAGTTGAATAATGACATTTCATTAAAAATACCATGTTCAGAAGTGCGCACAGGACGCTGTCCGACGTTTCCCTAATTGCAAAAATGGGAATGGTTTTTTTTATACATACTATTTTCGTAATCTACATACTGTAAGCTTTAATTCAAGATATAAAACATGTAAATTCATTACGCAGATCCTCTAAAAATCTCATTCAAAATGTGGTGTTCCACATGACATACGGCTGAGGTTATATTTTGTCTACACATTTGCATTGTGTAAACTATAATAATTCTGTAAAATATTATGAAAATTACTTTATAAACAATAAAAAGCTATGTATTTTTGGTATTTTTTAAACGGGTTAATAGTGGTATAATCGAGCATATATGTGAGTATAAAATACTAGGGTTATGTTCTAAAGCCAGCCACGAATTCCTTAAATGTCAGATGGAGAGTAAACGTAACCAACATTTACCGTCTTGCAGGATTCTGTTTATCTTTCACTATACTGGGTACAGTATGTAGCTCCTAAAGTTTTTTTTTTTTCGGAAGAGGAAATCTTCAGCAAGAGACCGCAGCATCACGGTACTGTGGGATTCTTATCCACTAAAACCTCTCCCTCTAGCACTTCCCCTGTTCGCCCCGGGACCACTGAAAGTATATCTTCAGGGCGTCAGTCATCTAGGCCTTCCGTGATTGGCCATCTCCTTTATCCTTCATCCCTATCTTTCACCCCCTATCACCTTCTTCTTTTTCCTGGATGATTTCTTTAACCATGTTTATCATATTCCATGTCTCCTCACTCTCCAGCATCATTCCGATTATGTTGTCTGGCGTCATTTTGGCTCCCATGCCGTCTTCCACTATTTCTCGGCTACTCCTCCACTTTTCACATCCGAATATGGTGTGTTCGACAGTATCCTCTTCGTTACAGAACGAACATGTCGCCGTTTCTTTCTTCCCAATTCTTTTCAGATACGAGTTGAAACAACCATGTCCCGTTAGAAACTGCGTGAGTTGGTAATTGACCTTTCCATGTTTCCTCGTCTTCCATTCCCCTATTTGCGGGATCAGCCTCCTCGTCCACGCTCCCTTGTTTCCTGCCTGCCACCTGTTCTGCCATTCTGTCATTGCTGCATCTCTGTTTCTGCTGATGCTCTCCAATTTACCTTGCTCTTCCCAGTTTTCTCTTCTTTCCTCTGCCATCAGGTCTATTGGCATGATCCCTGTAACTACTTGGGCTGCTTCCTCAGAAACAGTCCTGTACGCACAGGACACCCTCAACGCCGCTTTCCTTTGGACCGCTATGATCAGTTGTTTAGTCCTCTTTGTTTTACACGCCCTACTTCATGCGGGAGCCGCATGTAAAATAATGGAGTGTATCACGCTTGCCAGTATCTTCTTTTTGCTGGTCCTGGGCCATACTATATTTGGCATCAGCCTACCTAGTCTTGCCATCACCTGCGCCGCTCTCTCCGCTACTCTCTTAACATGCGGGGCAAAGGTTAGTCCTCTGTCTAAGGTTACTCCAAGGTACTTAATTTCCGCTTTGGGCACTATTACCGTCCCTATTACTCTGAGGTCCATCTCCCTCAGTTTCCTTCTTCCCGCCATTACGATCGCTTCCGTTTTTTGTGGTGCGAGCTCTAGCCCCTTCTTCTCCTTCCACTCCTGTATTCTATTAAGCGACGTTTCCACCATCTCCTCTATCCTCTTCTCCTTTCTTGCTGTTATATCGTCCGCGTACGCTACCAACGTCGCTCCTTCTGGAAGCGCAACTCTCAGGACTCCGTCATAAAGGATGTTCCAGAGTGTGGGTCCCAGCACCGAGCCTTGCGGCACTCCACAGGTTACCTCGTACCTCACTCTCTCACCTTCTGCTTCTGCTATAATGCATCTGTTGCTAAGGTAACTTTCTACTATCCGCCGCATGTATGGTGCCACCTCCCTGTTGCACAACTCGTTGCCGATCTCCCTCCATGACGCCGTGTTGAAGGCGTTTTTAACATCAAGCGTTACCATTACGCAGATCTGCCTGGTTCGCCATATTCACGTTTGTGCTTTTTCCACTATGTCCAGTATTTTCTTGATGGCTCCAATTGTGCTTCTACCTTCCCTGAATCCGTACTGCAGTTTCGCTAAGCCTCCTGTTCTTGCAATTTCCTCTTTAAGCCTACCCAACAGTAGCTGCTCGAAAAGCTTCCCCGCTGTGTCCAGTAGGCATAGCGGCCTGTATGTGTCGTTTCCTAGTCGTCTTCTTGCCTTCACTGCCTCCCGCCGTAAACTTGCTATCTCCTCATTCCACCAATATGTATGTCTTTTGTTCACGTGATACTTTCTAGGCATGCATGCCTCACATGCTTTGTTTAGCATACACGTCAGCTGCCTCGGACTCTAAATCTCATCTTTGTCCTCCAGCTCCGCTAGGACTTTTTTGAGTTTTTCTCGATCCATTTTCGCGACTGCCCATCCCTGTCTCTCTGCATTTGCCTGGTCCTTTTCTTCCTTTTTTTCTGATGGAGTCCCAGATGTATCTATGTAGATTCAGCGATTCGTCGGAAAGTACCTTCCATCCTCTGATTTCCGGTGTCAATCTCGCTGTCGCCCATGTCAGGTCTATTTTCGGATGCGCCTCTACTAAACGTTGGTTCTCTTCCGACATTGAGTATCACCAAGTCCAGCAGGGAGGCCCAGTCTGTTACCCTGTCCCCTTTTTTATCAGGTCTGTTGGAACTCCAGTCTGGTGTTTTCGCGTTAAAGTCCCCTGCTATTAACTCTCTTCTTCCTTTTCCTACCAGGCTTGTTTTAAACTCCTGCAGCGATTCCTCAAATTCCGTTATGGTCACGTTTGGCGAGAAGTAGCAGCTGTATATAACCACGCCGCCAATCTCGATCTAAACAAATCCTTCTCCTGCTTTTTGGTCTAACTTAGGCTGTGTTTTTTCAGCCAACTCTCTGTTAGCCTCCCTTTTTATTGCCCCGTACACTCTTACTTTAATGTCTGTGGCACAGAAGATCATTATTTTCCTTATTAGTGTCCATTTGTGTCCTGGCGGGCCTGTTTCTACCTTCCCTTTGGTCACCTGTGTATCACCTTTCGTTATTAATTGTTCTTTCAGGTGTTTTAGGCACGAAAAGATGTCTTCGACCGCCCCTTTCTTCCCTAGTTCCGTTCTCGTCACCATGCAATAGGAGTCTCTGCCCATGGCGCTTTGGCAGAGTAGCGTTCTCCCTACTTTCTCATATTGTACTCCTATTGACAGCCCTAGCATTGTGAATGCAGCTGCTGTCTCCTTGTTCAGGCCGCCGAGGTGCCTTTATGCGCGACCTCTATCTGTCCCTCCACCTCTATCGTCTTTTGGAAGATGTCAATCGGCCAGTATTGTTCTAGGTTATTCTTTGCTTCCTCGTATGTTTCGTTTTTCCGCATGCATCTGTTGTGTTGTACGCTTCCCTACGAACGATGTCTGTGAGCTTGTCTCTCTCGTGATTTTCTCTATCTTCTCTTTGCGCACGATACGCATTTCTGCAATGCAGTCCATTACATTGGTGAGATCTGCTATACCTTTTGCGACGTCTTTTCTGATATTGATGGCGCTTTTCACCGTATTTCTCAGCTCAGCCGCCATCTGTTTACTAGCTCTTGCATCCCCGAGCATCTTTATTCTCCTTTCATAGTGGGAGTTTCTGCTCTTCTGCGCCTCCATTAACTCACCACGACTACCTTTCATGTTGTGGAATGTCCTGTGCACTTCTGCCATCTTTTTCGCAATTATATCACCATATTGCATCCGCTCCGTGGTTTTATCCAGGTCTATGAGCCGGTCATTTAGTTCTTGCATAAGCGCTTCAAACGTGTGCGCTTCCTCCGTGGTCCGCGTTACATGCTCTGCGTACGGCGCAGCACTGTCCCTTCTCCGCTTTGGTTGTAGTGTCTCACCTGGTCTATGAGGGGTGTCGTACGCCTTCCTCTTCTGCTGCTCTTCACTTTTCGGAGTGCTTTGCAGTGATGGTCTTCTGTATGGGGTGAATCCACATACCTCGTCTAGTGCGGTATTGTGCATTGTCTCCAATATCTCTATTCTATCTTCCATTTGTGCATCCACAGTAGGCGATTCCTGCAGTACGGCCTCTATTTCTGCCTGCGTTTGCATTCTCTCCTTATCAACTTCAGTTTTATTTTGTTTTCCTAAATTCATACTTGTTCCCACGAGTAGGGTCGTTCTATACGTCACCTCCCGGCAGTGCACCCTTGCCGGGAGGAAGGCTACATACTCGGAGGGTCGCCAGGTACCCCGAGATTTCCGTTAACAACCAGACTACCCTCTGGCCACGCATCTCTTCATCACGGGTTAATTACTAACACCTTGAGTTTGGGAATTTTTTCACGAGGTTTATTTCCCCCAAACGGCCCTGGAGGTTTTGTAGCCGCCCGATCCGGGGCAGACGCTACAGCCCCACACACCAACTGCCTTTTTGGTCCGCGGGAGGTATTTCATTTCCTTCCTACCACCCCATATCTGGGAGGCATTCCTCTATCCGCCACCTTAGGACGCGCTCGATGGGGGGAAGCTTAAACGAGCTCCTAAAGTATTACAACTAGCAATCGACACAGTGTATGGAAATGTCTGACTTTGTTTGACAAAGTGCCATTGCTGGAAAGCACCCCATGAATTCCACAAATGTCAGTTGGTGAGTGGGCGTAACCAAAATTTATCGTTAAATGGCTAAAGATGTGAAAGCACGTAAAGATGTGAAAGTATGTGAAGAATGTTTTTTGCCACCCCATTTGACGGGATTAGGCGTGATCAGCTTGGCAATGTCATGGCATTGAATTTATTAGATACTGGCATGTTTCTACAGAAATTTACTTCCAGGCGCCCCGTTCAAGTTTCCATAGTTTATTTTTAGTTTTTGGCTTATGTTTTTTGAAAACAATCTTTTTAACTTCACCTCAAAAAAAAATAAAGTCAAGAGATTCAATGGACAGAGCGTTAAATTGACTTTATTCATAAAGAACCATTTTCTTGTTCTTTTAGACGTTGGCTTTGGCTTTTCCATATGGTAGCGTTTTGTTCTTCGTTCATATTTTTTAGTACCAACCGGACTAGCTAGATTTATTTTTGACTAATCAGTCCAGAAAATATTTTTTCATTTTTCAAACGGCTATTCTAAATATTCTTTATTGTATGTTGCGAATGGATTTTCTTGAATATTTTAGTGATCTGACGATCTGTTCTTTCTGAACTTTTCTTGTTCTACCTCTCTTTTCAAATTTTTTTTTGTTTTAAATTCATATGTAACTATATAAAACATCCTAACGATTCCGAAATATATTTGTAAATGTTTTCTTGATTTGAAGGTTTCTAATTAATTTTTTCTCTTCTGCACTACAATGTCTTACACGTACCATTTCTAATTTAACAATTATTTTTTTTAGAAAGTGCCAAGAATAAAAATATATGTGTAACAAACGCGCGTCTTATGAGAACGTGCACGCGTTTGGCTCCCTCTTAACTATATGCGTGTAGCGATGTTTCTTCTATACTCACCTGGTGGTTGGTTTTAGGTGGGATCTTCTAATACACACTTAGATATGTCCAGACTAGGATTAGCTCGTGAGAGAATTAAATTGATGCAAATAATAAATAACAATTTAATTCAAACAATAAAAATATAACAAAACAAGAGTAAACAATGACTGACAAATACTGGATTAAACTTAAGTTACTTACGAACAAATACTACTCGCTAATCGCAATCTGAACTGAGACCCTGATGTCCAGCGACATCGCCATTTTATACTCAGTCCTGACCTACATTCAACTGGCCGATATTGTAAACAAATCCCGGCCTAGCAACAATTCGCTGAATGCGTAAAGACAATTTTATGCAAGTGTTGCTAGTTATTACGTAGCTAGTTGTGCTTGCTAAACGCGAACTACCTAGCTCAGCAGAAACTGAACTAGGTTGATGCGCAACCAGCATGATTTGTTACATTACCGTCCCCTTAAGACTGAATTACATTGAAGATGAATTCAGTCCTCTGTTGAATCTAGGTCGATTGCTTTAAATACTAATTTATCCTAAAAGAAACAATTGTCTGTTACTCGCACTTCACATCGCTTGACGCAGGACGGCTACTGGCGCTGAACTAAGGTTTGGAGGTGGCGCGAGGAGGGGGCCCATCTCCACCACGTGGGACAGAGTGTCCTGGCTGACCGATGGATACAACCGGGATACCCGGCTGCTTGTCTCTGTTGGGTCGTCCAACGGCTGGCCACAGGCTGGCGCACCAGAAGAAACGTGGGCGCGGACGATCGTTAGCCACCTTCTTTAGAGTAAAGAAGTTGACTATGACTCCGGCCATGTAGCTAAAAAAAGAGAGGCAAGTGTAGACCAGCATTATAATGGAAAACACATTTCCCAGCTTTGACAGGATACCCCATACTTCCTCGGCGGCGTTCAGGGCCATCGTGGTGAACTCCGCCCTACTAAATACGTTAGGAATGTGGTATCCCTGTCCGTCTACCTCTACCCCTGCTACTCTTCTTGTCTTCGAAACGTTCGTCCTCCGTCTTTTTATATAACACCCCGTCTTCGTCTAAATAAAATTCCGAGTCCGCATCGGCTACTAACTCCTTATAAAAAGGCTGTAAACTTGTGTCGTGTTGCTGGTCTAACTTTATGTTTTCCCGATCCCAAATAACGGGGTGGTATTCCTGATGGGTTAACGAACGTATCGGTTTTATCCGTGACAACGCGTCCGCGTTTGAATGAACTTTCCCCGGTCGATATTCGATCTTAAAGTCGTGCTCTGCTAACAGGAGAGACCAGCGCATAAGCCGATTGTTCGGCTCTTTCATGTTCATCAACCATTTTAATGGCTGGTGATCCACGATTGCGGTGAACGAACGGCCATACAAATAGCAACGATAGTATTTTATACCCCACACTAGGGCCAGACACTCTCGCTCCGTTGTACTGTAGTTCTGTTCAGCCGCATTTAGCTGACGACTGGCGTATGCTACTGGCATCTCGTGTCCGGTGTAGACTTGGCAAAGAACGGCGCTGATCGCGAAACCCGATGCGTCGGTGCATAGCACGAACGGCAACTCAAAATTTGGAAATTTTAATATTGGGCTCTGAATTAACGCGTCACGCAGAGTTTCAAACGCGCTCTGTTCCGTGGCTGACCATAAAAAACGCGCATGTTTTTTTGTCAATTCCGTTAACGGTTTTGCAATAACTGCAAAATCTTTCACAAACCGGCGGTAAAAACCCGTGAGACCCAGAAAACAACGAATTTCAGTCACTGAGTTCGGAACGGGGTAGTTTTCGACTACCTTAATCTTCTCCGGATCTGGTTTGATGCCCAAATTACTAACGATGTGTCCCAGATATTTGGTTTCCGTTTGCATGAATTTACATTTCCGCGGATTTAACGTAAGATTGGCTTCGCGGAGCCGGTCAAAAATGAGTTTAAGTTTACTTTTATGTTCTTGAATGTTATCCGAACTAAAACAAATGATGTCATCTAAATAAACAAAACAGTGAGTCACCGTTAAACCCGCTAAAACCGTATACATTAGCCGTTGCCAGGTGCTGGGGCTATTAGCGAGACCAAACGGCATGCGTTTGCACTCGTAATGACCCCATGGTACGGAGAAGGCGGTCTTCTCCCTGTCGCGAGGATCTACTTCCACTTGCCAATATCCTTTGGTCAGATCCAAAGTGGTAAAACGCGACGCGTTTCCTAGTTGATCTAGGGTGTCTTGCAAGTTTGGTATCGGAAAGAAGTCCCTTTTTGTGATGGCATTTAACCCGCGATAATCTACACAAAATCTCACCGAACGTTCTCCCCCAGCGGTTTGCTTTTCTACAAGTATAACCGGCGCGGACCATGGTGACGAAGATGGTGTTATAATTCCGTCGGCGAGCATCTCGTCGATTATTGTCTTCATCGTATCCCGCCGACTAAATGGAACTCTATACGGAGCCCGAGCTACTGGCGCCGCGTCTCCTGTGCATATCCGATGTTGCACAGTGTCTGTTTTTCCCAATGGCTTCCCTTTTTGTTTGAAAATATCCGCGTATTCATTTAAAAAAACTGATAACGACTGTTGGTCACTGGCTGGTAAGTGACCTAGGTCGAAATCCTGAGTCAGCGGTTCGTTCGCGATGTGATTGACCGCGCGCGAGTCTCCCGTGTTGACATCGGATCGAGTTTCTGCTGACAGTGCTAACGCGAGTGGCATGCGGCCTTCAATCGTAATATCGTTGTTGTTTACGTTTAACAGTTGTATCAAAACCATATTGTCAGCAGAATTCGCGCTTTCAAACAAACTTCGCGCTACTAAAACTCCGTGCTCCCCTAATTCGATCGGCTCAAGTACGAACAAACCTTTTGCCGCGTTTTTATCCAAATAGGCCATTGTGCGTACAATGTGCCGTGCTGGAATCGTTAAACACTTTCGCAACCGAACGAAATTTTTAATTTCCCGTCGCGTATGTTTCGTTTTTGAATTTATCGGCAGAGTGCCCCCCTCCGTTAAATTCGCGCGATCCTTGGCAGGCTCGCAACCCCACATTTGACCCAACTGCGAGGTACCCCCCCCCCCCAGTCAAATCCGTGCGAACCACGAGTGGCTCGCTTTCTGACAGATGTTCGTTCAAACGAGAAGTGCCCTCCCCTATTGAACCCGTGCGAATCCTATGCGGCTCGCCTGCCAGTCGAAAGTGATCCGAATGATGGGTGCCCCCCTCAATCTGATCCGTGTGAACCACAAGTGGTTCACGTTCCGGCAACGTTTGATTCGACCGAGAAGTGCCCCCCTCCGTTGAATCCGTGTGAACCACAAGTGGTTCGCTTGCCAGACCAAAGTGACCCGGGTGGGGAGTGCCCTCCCCAATCGGATCCGTGCGAGCCCTAAATGGCTCTTTTCCTGGCAACGTTTGATTTGACCGAGAGGTGCCCCCCTCCGTTGAATCCGTGTAAAGCCCCCGGGGCTCACTTGCCAGGCGTTGTTGATCCGAGTGAAAAGCGTTCCCCCCCACTCAGATCCGTGCGAACCGCAAGCGGTTCGTTTGTTGCCGCGTTTTTCTCTGTTGCGCGGCTCGCGTCCCTTCCGAAATTAGTTACCCTCTCGATTCCTAACACAGGCATCTGACTACCATTCAGCATACAGACGTTTCTCGCAAAGTCTATGGTTACTTCATGGTTTACTAAGAAATCAACCCCGATCAGTCCGTCTGTTTTGAAACAGAGATCGTCCGGACAAATTATAAATCGATGTTTTATTTTATGTGTCCCGGTGCTTAACGTTACGGTGGCGGCACCGTCCCGGCACAGCGGGTTCCCGGACACATCTACAATTATATCATTTACCGGTGACATTTTCAATTTTAGCTTCGCGGCTGTGGAGCGTTTCAATAAGGAAACCGCTGCACCCGAATCTATTAGAAAATCAAGAGAAAGTCCGTTTACGCTGAAATTTAGTCGTCTGCTGTGGTCGTCGTTGGAATCCGCGACCCGAGGAACCAACTTCGGAAAGGCTTCTCTTAAACTGTCCGGCGTTGGGTCGCCCCCGAGACAGTCTGCGCGTTTAAAGGACACTCCGGTGTGTTAGCGCGATGACCGACCTTTACACATGCGTAACATAGTGCCCCCCGTGGTTTGGGGCACATTTTAAAAATGTGTCCTAAATCCCCACAATTATAACACCGCCCTTTCATTTGGGGGTATCTTTCGTCTGACCGTACAGAACCCCTCTTTACACGAACCGTGGGTCTGTTTTTCTTCTCCCGCGTTGGAGTTACGTTTGCTACGGCCCGTATCGTCGCTCTTTGTGAATCCGCCTTGGAGATTTTTAGTGTACGCGAAAGAACTTCTTCGTAATGCTCCGCGACCGGAAGAGCCTCCTCCACCGTGCTAAAGTTTTTGTGTTTCCGCACTTCATTAGCTAAACGCGTGTCTAAACCGTCTAGAAATTGCTGAATTAAAGCAGCTTCCTTTTTAAAGCGAGACCGGGTGAGTGAAATTTCATCTTTCTCGCTTGACCGAAAAAGATTCGCGGCGGCGGCTTCTAAACGAAAGGCATATTTACATAACGTTTCCTCTTTTAAACGGTAGAGTTTTAAGAAATCGCGTTCTGCTCCGGCAGTATCAATTTTCCTCCCGAACAACTGGATCAGCCATGTTTTAAATGCGCAAACTGTGGTCGGTCTCCGGTCTGATGGCAAAGCGTAGAAACAGGACTGTGCATCGCCCTTGAGTCGCAGCTTCATAGCCGTCACTATCTGGATTTCCGACCAGTTAAAACATTCCGCGGTTGTCGCGACCCCGTCGAAAAAGGATTCTAAATCCGCCCCGCCGGAATAATGCTCGATATTCTTTAACGCGGCCATCGCTGACGGATCCGCGAAGATTGGTCCGGAATGAAGTCGCGCGCCACTATCCGTCGCCTGTGCCCATTTCGTCCTTGCTGGTGCGGAAAGAATTGTTAAAGGCGGTAGATGATAGGAGAAGGGCATCCCCGTTGCGTCGGGGAGTTGTACATCTTTATACGTAGGTGGTGGTGCGAAAGATGTAATGGTCTCCGAAGCGTGTGCCGTTGTGACCGTCGCTGTCGTGGTGGTTGTTGTCTCCACGGTTGTGGAGATATCACGCCCAACAAACGGCATCCTGTTATCACTACACTACAAATAGTTAAGCCGTTTCGAACAATCAGTATTGGTGATTGAAGATCACTCAAAGATACTGATCCTACCGACTGCGCCAATGTAACAATCGCGCGTCTTATGAGAACGTGCACGCGTTTGGCTCCCTCTTAACTATATGCGTGTAGCGATGTTTCTTCTATACTCACCTGGTGGTTGGTTTTAGGTGGGATCTTCTAATACACACTTAGATATGTCCAGACTAGGATTAGCTCGTGAGAGAATTAAATTGATGCAAATAATAAATAACAATTTAATTCAAACAATAAAAATATAACAAAACAAGAGTAAACAATGACTGACAAATACTGGATTAAACTTAAGTTACTTACGAACAAATACTACTCGCTAATCGCAATCTGAACTGAGACCCTGATGTCCAGCGACATCGCCATTTTATACTTAGTCCTGACCTACATTCAACTGGCCGATATTGTAAACAAATCCCGGCCTAGCAACAATTCGCTGAATGCGTAAAGACAATTTTATGCAAGTGTTGCTAGTTATTACGTAGCTAGTTGCGCTTGCTAAACGCGAACTACCTAGCTCAGCAGAAACTGAATTAGGTTGATGCGCAACCAGCATGATTTGTTACATATGTAACATTATCTGTACTTATTGTTTATTTAATTTTAAAATTATTATCAATTGTTTGAATGGTTTTAAAAATATTTTTTACGCACCTTTTATATTGCATACTAAGTTATAGACAAATTTACATTAATCTGAACACGATACTCGCCATAGCTAGGTAATTTATTAGTTTGATGTCATTTCCTAATCTTATATATATATATATATATATATATATATATATATATATATATATAAATATTTATATAAATATATATATATATATATATATATATATATATATATATATATATATATATATTTATATAAATATATATATATATATATATATATATATATTTATATAAATATATATATATATATATATATATATATATATATATATATACATATATATATATATATATATATATATATATATATATATATATATATATATATATATATATATATATAAAAGTTTAAAATTCGAGTTAATCACTAAAATATGTAAACTTGAAAATATCTGTAGATGCGAGAAACCTTGAAAATTTTTGGAATCCAACTTCAAAAGTTTAATTATTTCGATAATGGTTCTGTTTCCCTCTATTTAATAGTTGTTTCGCTATAAAAAATTAAGATTTTTGTTATCTTTAATTCTTCAATAAAAAACACTAATATATAATTTTAGGATGATAGAGAAATCAACAACCTCAACCCATTGCTATCACGAATCATGCAATTATTGCATGTGTTATGGATGAATCAAAAAGAGATTTTAATAGCTGACATTATGAAAGATGAACAATTTTGGCCATCTTTGTGTTGTCCTTTATTTCGCGCAATCAACTACAGCAACAAAACTTATTCAGAAATCATCAATATTATGGCCAAGGAAATTCATAAAAAAAGTGGTAAAATTGACGAACAACTAAAAGACGTCATCTCAAAACTACTTTCATCAAACGAATCATATATTGACCGCTGGTTGAATCATATATTTCACATTTCCGCAACAGACACGGAAGTAATTACAGACATACATGATGAACCTGTCTTGACCAGTTGCTTAGTTTTGGCATGGAAAGATTTCTTGATAATTGCTATTAAGCTTTTACCCGCATTGTTTTCATTGGAAGTTAAATTCAAATTAATTGAAAAATGCAGACAAGCGCTCAAAATTATATTTTTTGAAAGAGATAATTGTGCATTAACATTTACTGCAGAATTATTTCTGTTTTTAATGGGAACCTGGGGTGAATTATGTTACACAGAAAGTGTTGTTTTTTATGTAGATATTGCTCAAATAATGCAGAATATTTCAGCATCTTACCAAACTCTTCCCAAACGATTACAAGAAGCTGCTTTAACCATAGCCGTATTATCTTTACGTGGTTTAAAACCATATACTACAATCGACAAAACTGCTACAAAATGTTTCGTAGAATCGCTTGGTATTATTTTTGATTATGAATATGATATTTTCAAAGATAAATTTGAGAAACAGATGTTTGAAAACACTTACTATAGTAATAAAGAACACAAATCATTTTTGATGTGTTTCGAGGCACTAGGTGAAGTTATCGATCTACAGACATCGGTTTTAAAAGAGTATAGTCAGAGATGCGGCCATTCGCAAATTATTTGCAAATTGATCAATTGTGTAAAAATGTTCCTGGAAAATATAAGTACGTTTCCCATGACAAAATGTGCACTGGAAACGCTTATTCATTATGCACAATCACCCAATACAATTGATTTTCTGAATTCGGATATATCTATCATTCTATGGGAGAAAATGCAACCTAAACCGGAATATAGACACCCTAAACATCTTGGATTAACTGTAAGTAATTGTTATACCATTTTTTAAATATATTCAATTAGCATTTCAAATATTTTTAACAATTATGAATTGCCTACTAGTTTTCCTAAATAAAACATTCTTATACGCATTTTGGCGGTTTCAATGGAGAACAATTGACAGATATAGTTGGTACGATATATGTAAAATAAATAATATATGAAAAAATTTCGATTAGCATTTTTTTACTTTCTCATACGCAGTATAAGTCAGTATTGTTATCATGAAAAATTTCGATCTCGAGATTTTAACGGAAATATATCTTTTGACCTTCCTTGAATCAAGTCTGACTATTTTTGAGATGACGTCTGTCTATTTTGTAGATGACGTCTGTCTGTGTGTATATGTGCGCTCTACAGTCGACACTGAAGAAGATAAAATTATGAAACTTCAAACTTATGATTTGTATATGCCTGGCAGGAAAACCTATTTTTAAAGAAATATTCCAACCGGAAGTGCATGTTTGCTCTAGTCATTTTTTGCAATTTCTGCTATCTCAAAACGGTAGTACTTGCAGCAAAATCAGTTAGAATGAAAATAAAAGATATTAATATTTCGCATTTTTGAATTTTCTTCCATAACTCAAAAACGGTAGTACTTCGAGCAAAATCAGTTAGAATATAAATAATGCATATCTGTTGCTGAACTTTATTTTTTTTAGTTTTTTTTTTTTTAGATCGTTAGAATTTATAAAACTATGAAATTGTTTTAAATTTTTTAAATTCTAACGATCTAACCTAAATGCGTATAAGAAAGTTCAGCGTCAGACATGCCAGATATTTGTAACCAGCTGTAGAGCGCACACACACACACTGACAGACATCATTTCAAAAATAGTAGGACTCGATTCAGGGAAGGTCAAAAGATACATTTCTGTTCAAATTTCGAAATCAGTTTTTTCCATGATTACTATACTGCGTAGAAGAACGTAAAAAAAAATAAATTTTTAAATAAATACGTCACTATGATAATAGAATAAACTATGTATGCAAGCAAATAGCCGCATTATCTGTTTTCCAATGTAACATTCATATATATTAACATTAGGGTCATAATTTTTTTCACGACTTTAAAAATGCGTAAAGTAAACGTTTACAGATTTTCTCATCTTAATGTTGACGCCTAGTTGATCCTGATGCCGAAGTGATTTCGACAGTATTGCTTTTTGTTCTCAAAATAACATATTTTATAATTAATACCTAGCATTTGTTTTTAGTTTATTATTAAACATAAGTAATTTAACTTTTTCTTTTAGAGTCTGCAGTGGGATTTAATAGAATGGTGGATTGTATATAAACGATTAATAACGTTACAGACAGTGCTATTAAAGAAGCATGGACATCTATTTATCAAAGAAATTCTTATGTTTGTCAGTTTGCATGAGGAATATATATCAGATTTACTATTACTGGAACGATACAGCGTCGATATTAACGTATTAAATCTAATTTCAACATTATTAGTTTTCATATATGAATTACTTAAATTTGAAAAATCCTGGCGAGACGATCATGAATCATCTTTAAACTTTATTTTGGTAAGTTCACATATATATGCAGGATATATTAAAATTTTAATTATTAATTTAAAATATAAGCGCAAAAATAATCTGTTTTTTTTTTCAATTAAGAAAAATATTACAATTTAAATATAAAATAAAACGCACTCGGTCAGTCTCACCGAGTGTGTTTTATTTTATATTTAATCATGTTTCAACGAGAGCCTACAGCTAATTCTGTTCTTTAAAATAAACTATTGTTTCTCTTTTTTTAGTACCTTATGTAGGGGTTATCGAGTGCCTAGATATAAAAGAGTGTGGACAATTGGCGAGTAATCTCTATCTATAGCGCGGACAGGTTCTTTGCCTGTAATTGGTCGCCGCCAATAATTTAGTAAATTTTCAAACGTAGTGCATTGCGTTATATGGAGCGCGCGGCACATATTTGCTTATACTTATTCCAGAATTAATTCTGCGTATTTTATTGCGCGACAACAAATGTGTATCTATTATAGAAACATTTATATAAAATTCCAAACATTTCGCGGGCTATTACAACGATTTATGCTACATACTTATAAGTATATTTACGATAACATTTCGTGAAGTCCTTAAAATAATCAATTTTCAACATGTTTATCACATGTCTAAATATTCACTGAATGTTTGATTCCACGGCAGTTTTGTAAATTAATAGTGACGACCTATCACAAGTTGGGAAGCTGTCGTCCACACATTTATATATCTAGGCACTCTAATGGGTTATACATCTATAGGTTGGCTGTAAATTGATGTCCATGTGGTAAAACACAATTATCAAGATATTATCTTTGTCTAGTCGATTTAATATTTCCTTTTAATGGTCTACAATGATTGAAATACGTGTACATCAAATAGAGAACGAACATTCTTGAGTTGGGTACACTGATTACCATTATTTTTAAAAGTATTCATTTAGTGTTGAACATGTATATTTCAGTACAATTTTTGTAAATTTCAATGCAACAGTTACAGGATGCTTTTCAGCAAGGGAACTTTGTCAAACAAAGTCAGTCATTCCCGAACACTGTGTCGATTGCTAGTTGGAATACTTTAGGAGCTACGTACTCTACCTAATAGAGTGCGCGCAAGTCATTTATCCCTAGATCTTGACAAATTCAATAAGAATCTATTAATAATGAATTATATTAATCAAATTCGAAGTGTGCAATTTAATTAAATATTTAACATATCAATCCAAGCCGAAAATGTACAAGTACAATATGGTTATGTTGTAATTTACGCGGGACGCAGTGATACCACACATAAATTTTGTAATAGGTGGTATGCGAATTACTAATACGGCATCAGACTTCGCTTTTTAGCTGTGTATGGCAGAGTCGAGTTGAGTTGTTGGAACGCATTTACATATATACATATACATAAATATAGATAAATATGCATACACATATACATACAGATACACATACATATTGTGAGGCCCTTTCGTCGTGGGCGTCACCTAGTTTGCTCTGAAATAAATTCGGGCGCCAGTCGTCCGGATAGCTATAGTGGAGATTAACATACACTCACAGAGTTCATTAGTTTACTTTCTTTATTTCTGATTACTTGGCACAGATGTCGCTGCACGAGCAAACGACTTGTTATTTACAGTTCTACGAAATATCACCCTAGTGGTGATATACCTTATGCACTCACCTGACTTCTACAAGTTACAACACCGGCCGGACGGAACCAAGGCACGGGTATACTACAGGAAATAACTACGGTGTCAGGCTGGACAATAACTATAGCTTTGACATCTATAGTTCTACAAACCCGGCCGGACAAAGCCAAGGCACGGATCTACTACGGGAAATAACTACGGCGTCAGGCTGGAAATAACTGAAGCTTTAACATCTATAGTTCTACAAATCCGGCCGGAAAAAGCCAAGGCACGGATCTACTACGGGAAATAACTACGGTGTCAAGCTGGAAATAACCGAAGCTCTGGCATCTATAATTCTACAAATCCGGCCGAAAAGAGCCAAGGCACGGATCTACTACGGGAAATAACTACGGTGTCAAGCTGGAAATAACCGAAGCTCTGACATCTATAGTTCTACAAAACCCGGCCGGACAAAGCCAAGGCACGGATTTACTACGGGAAATAACTACGGCGTCAGGCTGGAAATAACCGAAGCTCTGACATCTACAAACCCGGCCGGACGAAACCAAGGCACGGTTCTACTACGGGAACTAGCTGCTGGGTCAGGCTGGACAATAATCGAAGCTCTGACTTATATAACAGTTGTTTGCTTACCCAGTTGATTCTGCATTCGGACTTAGACTGCCTTGCTCGTGTATACTAGGTTTCACTTGGCCGTAGGCCAATGAGTAGAAAGAATATAATTCCTTCAATATCGTGGTTTCGATCCGAGGATCATGACCAACCGATGCTCATGAATGGAGTCAGCGCTGTTGTTCATCGCGATTTACTGAGCATTTTTTGTCTTTTCAGACGATGTCGCACTTGCACAGTGAATGCTCTGGCAGGTAAACTGCCTTCACTAGTAGTTTACTCACTGACACAACAGGAGTTTTGGACGCTTGTAACGGCAATGAACGCATTCAGGATCGTAGTTGCCTAGATCTCTGATAAGTTCATTGTTACTGATCTTACATCTCGCATACAATTTTTGAGCTTGTTCGAGAACAAACTCATCAATCGACTTGAGATTCAGGTCGCTATGAAGCGTTGTGTTTCTAACAAAATTGTGGGAATCTGTTATGGTTCTCAGTATTTTGTTTTGAAACACCTGCAACTTTCTGGTGTTAACCGGATGGTAGGCCCAGGCCTCTGCTGCATACGTCAGTACCGGTCGCAAGAAACTCACGTAAAGCAAACGTTTGCTCTGCAGTGATAACTTGGACCGGCGATTGAGTAATGCAAAACTGACCAGCTGCTTTGCGTATCACAGCCTTGGTTTGGCTTTTGAAAGAAAGTTTTTTATCTAGGATTACTCCGAGATATTTAACTTCGCTGCTCCATGGGATGGTTGTACTGCCAAGCACCACTGAGTGGGGCAGGGCAGATAACCGCATCGTGAAGAGAATTGATTCGCATTTCTGTGCATTTACCTTAATACGCCACTCCTCAAAGTAGCTCTCAAGGGTGCACAGTTGCTGCTGTAGTTTTCTTCTTACAACTTCTGTGCTAAACGACTGTGCGAAGATCGCTGTGTCGTCAGCATATAAAGCTGCGCTCTTATCAATCGGAATGTCATTGACATAAAGATTGAAAAGAACCGGTCCCACGACGCTTCCTTGCGGAACGCCTGCCTCAATCGGTTTGACAGATGAGCGGGCCCCCTCTGTACTCACATAGAAGCTTCTGTCTGATAAGTATGAACCTATCAGATGGATCCAACGATCCCATATATATGAGTTTGTAGAGAAGACCAGCGTGCCAAACCTTGTCGAACGCTTTTTCAATGTCCAGTAAGACAGCACCAGTGTGTCTGTGTTCATTGAAGCCGCGCGTTATGTGTTCCGTGAGTCGCAGTACTTGCTGCGTGGTGCTGTGTCCGGTTCGGAAACCAAACTGCTCTTTGATCAATGTGTCTTTAGAAGTCACGTGATCTAGCATCCTATTTAGGAGAGTTCTCTCGAACACCTTACTCAAGCTGGGCAGTAGACTGATTGGCCTGTGGTTAGCAGGATTTTTCAGAGGCTTGCCCGGCTTTGGAATCACTCTGCCTTGCTCTATAGGGTTGATTGCTTTTATATGGTTTTCCCTACTCCTTACCTGCGCGTGGCTGACCCGGCACAGCGCGCGCCGTTTGCGTCTGATGCGCGAACAGCTGTTCGGTAACGTAGTGGGGAGCGCATGCTCACGCTTCGTTACAATATACACATACACATATACATATATTCTGTAGAATTGTAAGCGTACAATTTTAATGTAGAACCTTCGGACTGTAACGTTAGGTTGTTGCTAACGTACGCTGACCAATAGTTTGTTTTAAAGAACAATAGTTTATTCTAAAGAGCAGAATTATCGAGTCATCATACAAAATTATGTTAAAATAAAGTGAGAAATTATAATTTGACCGTTTTGTTTGCGCAAATCTCACTTTGTCTCAACTCACAAGGAAACATCCCGAGGTGTGTCTCACCAATTTTAATGAAACTGTAGTATGTGAAAAAATAATCGAAACGTAATTTTTTTTTCGGCCCGTTTTAACTTTTAAGGTGTGAAAAAAAATCAATTTTGACCTTTATTTGACGTTGAAAATGAATTTCAAGGTCAAATGAAGGTCAAAATTATATAACCCTCTCCAAACCTAGCAACTTTTGTATTCAACGTTTATTTCGAAAAAGCTTATTTTTAGAGTTATTCGTGTTTTTCTGATTTTGTTTAAATTTATGGAGGTGGTTTTCACCCCTTAGAAGTTAAACCGGGCCGAAAAAAAATTACGTATCTATTATTTTCTCACATACTACAACATACTATGGCGTAGTTGGAACGCATGTTATCATACACTGTGTTACACAGTGTTAACTTTGTACTTAGCTGGAAAGCACCCTAGACCTACTCTGTCCGTTACTGCATTTGCATTCGCGCTCTTTTCTTAAATTTAAATCTGACTAATCTTGACTCGCGACGGATGAAACGGATTCATGGAAACGCACCATAAGATAAACTGAGTTGACATTTGTGGTAAAACGAACGCTACTAATTTATTCTAATATAGTTTTATTAATAGTGCAACAAATTGTTTTCAATTTGCCAACTTAAATATAATCCCTGTTAAACATCTAAAATATCCTAGGATATCAATATTTCGTGTTATTGCGGTTATTTTATAGATGACACCACCCTATTTTGATTACGTCATCAACTTAGCTACAATGGCTAGATTCGTTATATGGTACAAAATAATGGTCCCGAATTCTGTGAAATAGCAATAATTGATGACGTCTAGCCATATCAGAGTGCTGCCATCTACACAATAACCGCAGTAACACGAAATTTTGTTATCCTAAGGTATTTAAGGTAGTTGTATCGCGACAGTCATAGCAAAAAATTAACGTTAGAGAATAAAGTACAATCAGTTAGCATCCGTAATTCATTCACCCAAATTTGTTTGCTGTTTATGTATCACTCTTCACCAATCCCGTACGAAAATCTTGTATGCGCATTTTATGCATCTTTCACAGCAAAAATGTGCGGCGGCTAACTTGTTTATAGTGTATCTCTTCCACTACTTGAAAGATATAATTGTTTTATCATTTATTAATTAATATCTCGGAAACAGTGTTGTAACTATGAATAAAACTTTTTAAAAAATATTTATTTGTTATTATTTTATGTTGATTTAGTTTTTTATAACAATCGTAAGAAGGATTTGTTGGTTATAGATTTGTTGCGTATAGCGCAATCTATATGAGTCTCAAATACTCAATCTTTGCAATTAAATATCTCCGAATCTGCACTGTTCATATTTTTCATTTATAAACCATTCGATTCGGAATTTGAATAATTATTTGTTATAATTTAAAAATTTAACGAATGGAACAGGAAATATATTTAAGTAGACATTTTAGCCTAGCGCGTTCGAGCAACTTTACTACTGACCAATTTAAAAGCACGATCCTCTAAATAAAAAAGCAGATCTTGGTGAATTCAATCGCTTATTAGTCGACGATTGGTCGAAGAACAATTTTCTTAAATATTCGAAATTTTGATGGAGCACCCTGCTAAATTCTTTATATATATATATACATATATATTTATATATATATATATATATATATATATATATATATATATATATATATATTATTATTATTATTATTATTATTATTACTATTATTATTAAATATATATTTATTATATATGCGTACAATATTAAGAAAAATGCCAGTTGTCAAAATACCTGTACAAAATGTCTTGCTGTTTTTGCCGCCTTTACTTTTCTCCTTTATTTTCATATTTATGTCTGTTTAATTCAGTTTTACATAAAAATCAGTTTTTTTAAAGACTATTTTATTAGTCTTCTTTGTATTCTTTTGGTTTCTGAAATATTTCATCTTTTATAACTATGTTTCAATAAATACAACATTCCCTTTTATTAATATGACAACTCATTAAAAAAGTTTGAAGAAAACTTTATTACAAAAACAAGAAATGATATACTGAAACTGCAATAACACATGCTTCTCCAACCGAACATCTGTATTCAATTGTCCTCACGAAATTAGTTTAATTAGAAATTTATTTTTACAGGATACTGTTAAAATGACGTTAAACTGTAGTTCTGCAGTTATAGTTAGACCGAATGTGTTGAAATATTACTCTCTTAATGCGTTTCATTCTGTCGAGGAAAACATTAACTCCGATTCTGTACCTACAGATTTACTAGTTGACATTATTAACAAGTAAGTGAATATTATTAAAAATTAATACATTTTTTAGAGTAATAGAGAGTATATGATTTTAGCAATCGTTAAGCGTAAAGAAATTTTAATTTTTGACAAAATGGTACAAAAATTTTCTGGCATGTCTGACACTGAACTTTCTTCTACGCATTTTAGTTAGATCGTTAGAATTTAAAAAGCTTAAACAAATTTCAAAATTTTATAAATTCCAACGATCTAACAAAAATGCGTATAAGACGATTCAGCGACAGACATGCCGCATGCCAGCATATGTACCACCACAACGAGGCGAGTACATCAAATACTGGTGCAGGTCAGGTATATATACTTAACCTCCGCCAGTAGACGTGAGAAATATTAAAAATACCTTATATATTTTTCCAAACAATACCTTTTCGGAAAACTCTTCAAATAAAAGTTATGCGAAATATTTTCTTTCATTCTAACTAAATTTGCTGTAAGTACTACCGTTTTTGAGTTACGGCAGAATATTGAAAATAATTTATTTTTTTGTATCCTGTACAGAAAAATATTTTCAAATAAAAGTAGTGCGAAATATTAATATCTTTTATTTCACTCTTATTAATTTTGCTGTAAGTACTACCGTTTTTGAGTTATAGCAGAAATGCAAAAAAAATTACTAGAGTAAACATGCACATCCGATTGGAATATTTCTTTCCTGCCAGGCATATCTTAAGTTTGAAGTTTTATAATTTTATCTTCTACCGTTTAACCCATTAACGCCGACTCGACCAAAACTTTCCACGACTTTGCTTTGGCGAGGTTTTCCAGCCAATTCGAATACAAAACCTGTTATCTTATAGGAAATTTTCTCAATTTTACGATTTTAGGGTAATATTCCATCTACAACCTCACCCCGAGCGTGTACAGGGGTGTAAATTGTTGCAAAACCGAAAAAATTGCTTTCGCAGCGGCCAAAACTTTTTGATAGGTTGCGTTTATGACAAATTTGAGTTTGGGAATGTTTGTCACATATCAAAAAAACATGTTTCCAGGGATTTTTATAATTTTCCTCCTTCACCCCTTTGCCGGAGGTATATAGAGGGTAAAAATGGATAATCGGCTACATAGAATGTAAAATTTTTTTTGCCAAGAAATAAAAACCAATGGATTACTTATGATGTCCATGACCATACATTTATACTATGTAAATATAAATGTACAACACTATGTAAATGTATAATACTATGTGAATGTAGAACCCTTTGTAAATGGTCATGGACATCATAAGAAAACTATTGGTATTTAGTTCTTGGTAAAAGAAAGTTTTCATTCCATGTAGCCGATTATCCTTTTTATCCCGTATATACCCCCGGCAAAGGGGCGAAGGAGGAAAATTATAAAAATCCCTGGAAACATGTTTTTTTTATGTGTGACAAATATTCCCAAACCCAAATTTGTAATAAACGCAATCTATCAAAAAGTAGTGGAACGTTTTGGCCGCTGAGAAAGCAAATTTTTCGGTTTTGCACCACTTTACACCCCTGTACACGCTCGTGGCAGGGTTGTAGGTGGAATATTACCCTAAAATCGTAAAATTGAGAAAATTTCCTATAAGAAAACAGGTTTGTATTCGAATTGGCTGGAAAACCTCGTCAAAGCGAAGTCGTGGAAAGTTTTGGTCGCGTCGGCGTTAATGGGTTAAGCTGTAGAGCGCATACACACACATACATAAACATACACACACATACAAACACACACAGGCACACACACACATATACACACACATACACAGTCATACACGCACACAAAGACACAGCTACACACACACACAACTACTGAACTACGCAGGTACATACTATCATTTGTAATTAACTAATTTCAAGGATATGGCACTAGCTCGTCTTTATGTTAAAGCGAGCAAAATTTAAATATCAGTTATACGAACGCTACTATTTATTTGATTCTTACCGTTATTATGCAACAGGACTAGGGCAGGTAATAACAAGTTCAATTCTTCTAAAACAAACATATAATTATTTATATCAAATATTGTTCAACTTACATGTTTATACATAACTAACCACACTTATTATATTTAAATATTAATTTTTGCTCTCCGTTACTGTTGTTCTCTGTTACTCCTCTTACTCTTGACCCCCGAAACTCTGTCTTTACTAGCGATACTTTCAACTCTCTTTTGATATGTATAGTCTTTTTATTTTTTTATGTATAGTCTTTTTATAACCATTTACCTTTTACTTATTTGACAATAATATCCGAAATCAGAAAGCACAATTAACGGGCGGGGATATCCCTTGTAGTGTGATGTTAATCCAGTAGTTGGGCGCTAGTGGTACTCACTTTGGAAGTAATAAATATTGGAGAGAGCATTGTTTTGTGCGAGAGCTCTAAAAATGGAATTTACAAAAGTAAGGAGAGTGCAAGCACATGATCGGAACAATAAGTACATTTACTCGAACTAGTCTACTACAAATTATTGATGATACTAATGTACTATATTATTAATTTATATTTTTTACGGCGTTAGATGGCTGTTTCTAAAAAATGTATTCCAATATTGTTTTCGCAATTTTATGTAATTATCTAAGAGTTCCTAAAAATAAATTAAAAATATAAATAATTATTTAAATATTATTGTTTTAATCATTCTTATTCTTCACAACGACATTTTGGAAAACCTTAGATACCTTTGTAATGTGACTGTTGAAATTTACTAATTTCAATCATTCAGTGTAACATACATAGATATTTAATATACTGAAGATGATATATATATATTTTATTTATTTATTTTTCTGCACCCTTAAAATTATTCATGAGCTGTCTACAAAATATTTTGGCAGAGTAAATATCTAACATTTTTATGTCTGTACCTACATATGTGTTTCCTTATTTTTATAAACAACTACCCGTGCGATGACAACTATTGTGAAAAGATTATTTCTAGAACTTTGACTGGTTCCCTAATATTTTTACTTTCTTATACGCAGTATAAGTAAGTATTGTAATCATGAAAAATTTCGATCTCGAAATTTTAACGGAAATATACGTTTTGACCTTCACTGAATCGATTCCAACTAATTTTGGAATGACGTCTGTATGTGTGTGTGTGTGTGTGTGTGTGTCTGTGTCTGTGTCTGTGTCTGTGTCTGTGTCTGTGTCTGTGTCTGTGTCTGTGTTTGTGTCTGTGTCTGTGTCTGTGTCTGTGTCTGTGTCTGTGTCTGTGTCTGTGTCTGTGTCTGTGTCTGTGTCTGTGTCTGTGTCTGTGTCTGTGTCTGTGTCTGTGTCTGTGTCTGTGTCTGTGTCTGTGTCTGTGTCTGTGTCTGTGTCTGTGTCTGTGTCTGTGTCTGTGTCTGTGTCTGTGTCTGTGTCTGTGTCTGTGTCTGTGTCTGTGTCTGTGTCTGTGTCTGTGTCTGTGTCTGTGTCTGTGTCTGTGTCTGTGTCTGTGTCTGTGTCTGTGTCTGTGTCTGTGTCTGTGTCTGTGTCTGTGTCTGTGTCTGTGTCTGTGTCTGTGTCTGTGTCTGTGTCTGTGTCTGTGTCTGTGTCTGTGTCTGTGTCTGTGTCTGTGTCTGTGTCTGTGTCTGTGTCTGTGTCTGTGTCTGTGTCTGTGTCTGTGTCTGTGTCTGTGTCTGTGTCTGTGTCTGTGTCTGTGTCTGTGTCTGTGTCTGTGTCTGTGTCTGTGTCTGTGTCTGTGTCTGTGTCTGTGTCTGTGTCTGTGTCTGTGTCTGTGTCTGTGTCTGTGTCTGTGTCTGTGTCTGTGTCTGTGTCTGTGTCTGTGTCTGTGTCTGTGTCTGTGTCTGTGTCTGTGTCTGTGTCTGTGTCTGTGTGTGTGTGTGTGTTTGTATGTGAGCGCTCTACAGCCCAAACGGCTAAAGGGAAAATTATGAAATTGTAAACTAAAGATTTGTATGTGCCTGGCAAGAAAACTTCTTATTACAAACAATATTCCGACTGGAAGTGCATGTTTACTCTAGTCAATTTTTGCGGTTTCTGCAATTACTCGAAAATAGTTGCAGCTACAGAAAAATTGTTACAATAAAAATTCTAGATATCAGCATTTTGTACAACTTTTATTTGAAACTCTTTTTCCCAAACGGTACCGGAAACAAGAAAATGACTCTTGAAATTTCTTCTTATTATATTTAATTTTACATAAATCGTGTCATTTGCGCCTGTCAATTGTTTAAAAAAAACTTAAATAATTTGAAGTTCGACATTTTATATTTATTCTAAGAAATATATTTGGTGTAAAAGTGTTCCAAAGGTTAAAACGAATATTATAAATTAGAAAAATAATGAAAATAGGATGTGATTTAACACAGAAGCGTATAAGAAAGTTCGGTGCATGACACTGCAGATGTTTGTCTGTAATATAACACATTTTTACTTCAACATACATATTTTATTCTCCCAAAATCATTTTCTATACAACATGACAGTCGCGCGACTTATATTTTGAGAAAACTTACAACTTAGGTAACAGTTCTTTATCACTATAAGTGATAAAATATACTGAAAATTTTATTGAAATGGATTTCAATTTGGCAAAAGAAAACAGAATCAATAATCAACTGTCATTAAAAAAAAACACAATAATTTCTATCATGTAATTAAGGTATTATTTAAAGTTTGAAAAAAAGTAATATACATAAATGTTTTTCTTCCTTTAGATACAAGGGCAGTTGCATATTTGTAAAAAGAAACTTTGCTTTTTAATAATATTTTTGGGTGTGAACGAACCAATATTTATTAAGAAAATTGATAAAGACAATGAATTTTGGGCGACAGAAATGAAATCCAAATTAATAAATTTTTTTCATAACTATGTGTTACCCGAAATAATTTTAAGAAGAATTCCAAAAGGATTAAAATGCACTGAAAAATAAAATGTTTTATAAATAAAATCTGTTCCCTGTTCTATCTCCTCCAAAGATATATTCCATATATACCACTAAATGGTACTGAATTTAAAATGGACAACATAGTCGGTGGCAGAAAACCCGTTACATTCTTTCACATCTTTACAATCTTTCGCCATTCAAGTCTATCCTTGCACACTTCTTTCGCTTCATTCAAACTCATTAACTTATTCATACATGCTCTTATATTCTGCTTGCTTGCAATTTTCCTCTCACGCAGCTTATTCTCAATCATGTTTATCCATTTACTCCGAGGATGGCATCGCATTCTCACACCATTCATCTTTACCACATACATCATTTTTGTTAATTTTTAATTCGGAATTTATTCGATATGGCCATATCATCTCATTTTACCCGCAACTATTTTAGGCTCATAAACCCACGTATTCCGCTTTCTGTCTCTCCTAGATACACTACAAATATCTCTTAAAAATTTCATTTTCACAGCAGTTACACGCTTTTTATGCTTGGTTTGCCAAACCTAACATTCACAACCATACATCAAGGATGACAAGTACACCATTGTATACGCATAATCTTGCATCCTTAAAAATATTTAAATTTCTCGCAAACATTCCCAGAGCTAATAAAATCTTACAGCCAGCAGACACTCTTCTTTCAATCTCGCAATCATACTTTCCATCACTAAAAATTTTCAAAATGCAAATTCCAGACCGCACCTTAAATTAAAATCGTTTTAATTGAATTTACAAAACAGTTGTATGCAGTTTTATATCTGAGTCATATAATAATATAAAACAGGCGATAGAAAATTTCTATACAAGATACTACTGCTTTGTACAATTTGAAGTGGGGATACTTGACTTCGCATCCCCCACTGTAGAGATACATGAAAATTGCACGTTACAATTCATGACATGCACTGCGCTCTTTTAGTAGCAGTTCGAACTATAATTAACATGTGTTGGTATATAAAAATTTACCTTTCTCTTAAATTCGGAAGAATTATGTAACAACAAAGATTATATATATTCGCCAATACACGAACAAGAAAGAAAGATTGTTTTTATCTCCAATTTCATTCTAAAAATATCAAAAAAAAAGCTGACGTGTCTGTCACTGGACTTTCTTATACGCATGTTAATTAGTTAGTAAGAATTAAAAAAAACTCATGCACTGATATCTTAAATAAATTTTTAAGAAATTTAAATTTTGTTTAACATAACAAAATTATCGTTCGCTAGATATGTCCGCTATTGTATACAAATTAAAACAAACAGCAAAAATACACGACCCATTCAATATAAGATCATATTTCTTTTCGAAATTGTTGAACATGTATGATGTTATTTAGTCGTGTAATAGCGTTTGAATTTTTGATGGTAGCCACCTTTAGTGCGGAGGTGGCACTACAATATTAAACGCTGCATTACGTTATTGGTCACTGTATACTTGTCTGTGGATCAGCGCCAGACATGCCGTGGCGAGTAGATCAACTACTGCCGGGGGACAATTATATAGACATTACCTCCGCTCGTAGACGTGAGAAGTATTGAATCTAATATTGAAAATAACTTAATTTTTGTTGTAACCGGTACCTTTTCTGAAAATACTTCTCAAATAAAAGATATGCGAAATTTTAATTTCTTGCGAAATTTTAATTTCTTTATTTTCATTCTTACTAATTTTGCTGTAAGTACTACCATTTTTGAGTTAAAGCAGCATATTGAAAAAAACACTCCTTTTTTGTAACCAGTACCTTTTTTGAAAAATATTTTCAAATAAAAGTTACACGAAATATCAATATCTTTTATTTTTATACTAAAAATTTTGCTGTAAAAACTACCGTTTTTGAGTTATAGCAGAAAATGCAAAAAATTGAATAGAGTAAACATGCACTTCCTGTTGGAATATTCTTTTCAAAATAGGAGGTTTTCTTGTCCATAGTTTAAACTTCAACTACAAATAAAAATTATGTCTCCATGTGATCCCAATTAGGAATTACACATGCCAGATAACAATGAAAATCGCCGTTTTTGGGTCGCCGGCCCTTAACATTTAAACCTACGGTTGACAAACAGTATTGGAATAATCCCAAGAAAGTACATTAAAGTTTATCGAGAACAATAAACAACAAATTCTTGAATTGTTGAAGCTCTTACATGGTGAAATTTGTTATACATGATAATAAAATAATACACTTGGTTTATAATTTCACAAAATATTTATTCATAGATTACTTAAGTTTCACTATACAATAGCATCATCAGATCTATACTAAACTTAAAATTAACCATACAGTTTATATAAGTTATATAAAATATAGCCTCTAGTATTATATAACGGACTCTGTATAATCCAACAATAGTTAAATATAATTAAAGTCACTTCTGATGATTATGCTAAAACCTATTCTTGTAAACAGGTGTCAAATAAATCTCACAAAGTTTATAAAAGCTAATGTTAAAGAAATATCAGATGTCATTTATCTTGTAGACACATGTAAGATTAATAAAAGAGTTCTGACGGACTCAGTGAAACAAAAATCAGTTTTTTTTCAAAGACGTTAACTTCAAACATTTATTTGGCGCAGTCGGTAGGATTGCAAAAACAATCGACACCATACGAATTGTTATCGTTTCAACGATTTAATTTTGCAATCGAACAAGTTAATCACCACCAAGTGAATTAACAAAATAATAAATTGAAGTCATTTAGCTGATCACCACCATATGAATCAGTTAATTGCAACTAACGTCTACAACTAAGAAACCAGCTATAGAACAACAACCCCGAGTCCAGCACGAGAATCGTAACGAAGGTTCCGGACCAGAAGAAGCAGTTCAAAAAGCCAAGCAGAGTACGAGCCCTAGTAAGCAGCCGCCGAACGAGCACCTCAACTTCCACATCCTAAAACCAGTGCAGTGCATCTACCCGTTCTCTAGGATGAAACTGTAAGTACTCGTTGTTTCAATATTCCAAAATCAAAGCATATTCAATGATTTACGACCCCGTTAACCTTGACGGCAAACAAGAAATTTAAGCTAGGAAAATTAATTTCTAAAGTAAATATCATAAAAATATTTAAAACAGTAAATAAACTGATTGTAGAATTTTAAATTCTAAAGCACATTATTAAATTAAAATGGCACTCCCTATAACTTCAGTGTTAGTAGAAAGTGTACCTAAATACCATGGCGACAAGGAAAGCCTTCGCCAATTCCTATCGTCCGCAGAGACTTTGATAGAACTTTGCAGCGATACTGCAAATCCTGCAAGAAATAAATTATTACTAAATATACTAATTGCAAAACTCGAAGGAGACGCGAAAAAACAGATCAATGGGAGAATTATCTCCACGTGGGCAGAAATTAAAAGTATTCTGCAAGAATCGTATAGTGACGAAAGTAGAGACTTTTATACACTTTGTATAGAAATCGGTAGATTCAATCAATCTCAAAATGAAACACCATTAGAATATTTACGGAGAATAAAAGATCATATGGGACGCACTCTCGCAGTTGTACAGTCAACATTAGGCGTACTCGTAATCCCCGTGTTCACCACTCATGTCTTAGAACTATGGCTACGCGTTTTCCTCACGACCTTACATGAACCCTTGGGCGACATGTTGAGGACTAGACAACCAAAATCATTAGACGAAGCCGGTCGCTTATTAACAAACGATTATAGTGTACAGGCAAAAATAAGTAAGGCACCTAGACCATTTAAATCGGACATAAATAAACCGTTATCAAACCCACAAACTAACAGAATCCCACTCAGACCATTCCATAACAACAACCAGAATCAACCATACAGACCACACACCCAACAATACAAACAACCCGCACAACAATACAAACCCGCACAATTCAAACAACCCAATCAACAATACAGACAACCCATACAACAATACAGACAACCCACACAACAATATAAACCAACACCAATGAGCGTGTGCACCCGGCAAACTTTTACACCACGTAACACTAATTATACACAAAGACCACAATTCAACCAACAACCCTCACCCAGACCTGAAACACAAAATAATTTGCCCTATAACAGAACACCTAATTTCATATCAGAGGAATTATTCAATACACAAATTAACGAATATGATACACAAAATAGCACAGAATACGCAATCGAATTAGAAAATCAGCAAGAACAAATCTATAACTCTGACGAACAATTCATAGTAAATAATGAAACCGAATCTGATGATACGCAATATTATGAAGACGGAAATTTTCAAATAACAGCCTCGGAAATCCAATCGCAGAATTAATGAACAACCATTTTTATACAAGCGAATTATTACACTTCATTTTACCCGACAACGACTTAAAAGTAATGATAGATACCGGTAGTACCCGATCATTTATAACCAATCGTGCAGCCCAAACATTTTACCCTAATAATTATAACTCGGAACCTTTTGAAATATCCACAGCAACCGGAACAGAGAAAGGATTGTTTAAAATCATTATACCAAGTCCAAAAATATTTAAAATTGAAACTAATTTAGAATACTACATTTTTGATTTCCATAAGGAATTTGATATTTTAATCGGATTAGATCAACTAAAACAAATAAAATCAATTTTAGATCTAACTAGAGAATTACTCATTCTTCCACATAAAGAAATTAAATTGCACAAACTTAAAAATATAACAAAATCAAAGCCAACAAAAATGATAGCACCTAAAACTAGAGAATTTATAAATTTTAAATGTGAGAACATCCGAAACGGAGATGGTCTTGTCAAAGAAATGAACGTAATCGGATTACACATACCAGAAGGTATTGCTAAAATTAAAAATCATGAATACTTATTCCCAGTCTACAATACAACCGTCGCGGAGATAATAATAACAGAAAATATGACTATGAACACACAGCCATTACAATTTTTCGAATTAAACACTGTAGAACCCCACGAAGTTCCAATAACAGATCAATTACGTATCGAACACCTAAACTCAGAAGAAAAATATCAACTAGAAAAACTAATTAATCAATATTCACATTTATTTCACCAAGAAACAAATCAACTAACATTTACAAATGAAATAAAACACAAATTAAACTTAAAAGATGAAACACCATGTTACACCAAAACATATCGATACCCACACATACACAAAATAGAAGTAGAAACTCAAATCAACAAAATGCTAGACCAAAACATCATCAGACCCTCGCATTCACCTTGGTCCTCTCCAATCTGGATCGTACCAAAAAAACAAGACGCGAGCGGCAAACAAAAATGGAGAATCGTAATAGACTACAGAAAACTTAACGAACAAACAATAGACGACAAATACCCAATACCAAACATAACCGACCTATTAGACAAATTAGGTAAATGTCAGTACTTTTCCACCCTTGATTTGGCTTCCGGATTTCACCAAATCGAAATCGAACCCAAAGACGTAGAAAAGACCGCATTTAACACAGACAACGGACATTACGAGTTTACTCGCATGCCCTTCGGTCTTAAGAACGCACCTGCAACCTTCCAACGCGTAATGGACAACGTCCTACGTGGTCTAATCGGAAAAATTTGTATCGTTTATTTAGATGACATACTAATATTCGGGACTTCCCTTCAGGAACAAATTCAAAATTTAAAAACAATATTTGTCAGATTACAAAACGCTAACCTAAAGATACAATTAGACAAATCGGAATTTTTAAAAAAAGAAACAAACTATTTAGGACATGTTATAACTAGAAACGGAATAAAACCAGACCCAAACAAAATTGAAGCAATCAAAAAATTTCCAATACCTAAAACAACTAAACAACTAAAAGGCTTCTTGGGACTTATAGGTTATTATCGCAAGTTTATAAAAGATTTCGCAAAATTAACCAAACCACTGACTAACAATTTAAAGAAAGACAAAACAATTAACATACAGGAAAAAACATACGTTGAGACATTTGAACTATGCAAAAATCTACTAATAAATGAACCCATCTTACAATACCCTAATTTCGAAAAACCATTTATACTGACAACAGACGCAAGCAATTTTGCAATCGGAGCAATATTATCACAAGGCAATATCGGCAGCGATCTACCAGTAGCATACGCTAGCAGAACACTAAACAAGCATGAAACTAATTACTCAACAATAGAAAAAGAATTACTCGCGATAATTTGGGCGACAAAATACTTTAGACCCTACTTGTACGGACGTAAATTTAAAATATTCACCGACCATAAACCTTTACAATGGCTCTATTCAATAAAAGAACCTAATGCAAAATTCATTCGTTGGCAAATTAAACTAAAAGAATTTGATTTCGAAATTGTTTACAAAAAAGGTAAATTAAATCAAAACGCAGATGCTCTTTCCCGCATAGAATTAAATATTAACTCAGACTTCGAAGTCCTAGAAGAATTTTTAAAAGAACACGAACAACAAAACCCTAACGAAAATGAATCACAAATAGTACACGTAAACTCAGAATCAGATCAAATTACAATACACTCAAATACAGAAACAAATGACATAGCAGGTATAATACACACAGATACCCCATTGAACATAGGAAAACAACAAATAATAATAACAAAAGTCTTACACAATCCAGCACCATTAAAAATCGAATATTTGTTTAACAAATCTAAAATTAGATACAATTTGCAATTATCAAGTAACGACTATAAAAGAGAATTCATTCAGTTTATTAAGAATTACGTAAAGCCTGATCAAAACTACTACATTCATTTTGAACACGACATGTTTCAAGAACTAAATAAAATAATACAAGAAACTTTCAAATCAACTAAATTAAAATTAAGAAAAACCAACTATATTTTAAAAGATATCGAAACCGAAACACAACAACAAAAAATAATACAAGAATTTCACGATCAAAATCATCGCGGAATAAACGAAGTGCATCATCAAATAAAAAATATTTATTACTGGCCGAACCAAGAAAAAACAATTAGTAATTTTATAAATCAATGCGAAATATGTTTACAGTCAAAATACGAAAGAAACCCTATAGACACAGGCATAGCAAAAACATCCACACCTAGTAAACCCTTAGAAATACTACACTGTGACACTCTTACTTTAGAACATACAAAATTTCTAACAATCATTGACGCATTTTCAAAATACGCTCAAGCATATGAGATAAAAAACACTAGCTCAATTGAAATAGCAAACAATTTAACAAACTACTTTTCACACCATGGCACACCAAACTTGATCATTTCAGACAATGGTAGAGAATTTAAAAACCAAATAATACAAGAATTACTACAATTACATAAGGTCAAAATACACTTCATAGCACCCCAACACCCTAATTCAAACGGACAAATAGAAAGATTTCACTCCACATTAATCGAACAAATACGATGTATTAATCTACAAAAAACTTTTAACAAAACAACTATAGCGGACAAAGTAAGATATGCAATAATAAAGTATAACAACAGCGTACACAGCACCACAAAATACACACCCTTCGAAATACTGAACGGTCATATTAACAATAAATCAATTTTTGATATAGACTTAGATCAAGTAATCACACAGAACTATGTCGAAACACATAAAAACAAGACAGAAAAATTATACGCAGAAATAAATAAAAATATAGAAACGGTAAAACAAAAATATTCACATCAAGGCAAAGACAATAATATAGAAATACCAGAAATCGGCTATGAAAGAAATAGACAACTAATAAATAAAACAAAAACACCAAAGTTTATAAAAAGAAACTTTACAAAACAAAAATCAAACAAAATAATTCTCACAGACAAAAACAAAAAGACACACTTATCAAATATTAAGAGACCAAGAAAAATTGATTCCCCTGATGTTTCAGATCAATCCCGTTCATCGGAATCCTCATCATCCTGACACAAGGACAGAACATAATTAACATTACACAAAACAATGGCAACCTCATAACTTCTCTTGGTAACGCATATTTACAAGAAACTATATTAACATTAACTTATTACAACGATGTCGAAAATTTAAAACTAAGTACAAACAAAGTATACGAACAATATATTAATTTAATTCAGAAATTTAGTTACAACCTAGCATACAATGTACGACTAGAAACTAACATTATTAACGAACTATGGAAAACAATCAATGCTCAATTTGATAACTTAGCTAGCCACAAACCAGAGCGCCAGACATGCCGTGGCGAGTAGATCAACTACTGCCGGGGGACAATTATATAGACATTACCTCCGCTCGTAGACGTGAGAAGTATTGAATCTAATATTGAAAATAACTTAATTTTTGTTGTAACCGGTACCTTTTCTGAAAATACTTCTCAAATAAAAGATATGCGAAATTTTAATTTCTTTATTTTCATTCTTACTAATTTTGCTGTAAGTACTACCATTTTTGAGTTAAAGCAGCATATTGAAAAAAAACACTCCTTTTTTGTAACCAGTACCTTTTTTGAAAAATATTTTCAAATAAAAGTTACACGAAATATCAATATCTTTTATTTTTATACTAAAAATTTTGCTGTAAAAACTACCGTTTTTGAGTTATAGCAGAAAATGCAAAAAATTGAATAGAGTAAACATGCACTTCCTGTTGGAATATTCTTTTCAAAATAGGAGGTTTTCTTGTCCATAGTTTAAACTTCAACTACAAATAAAAATTATGTCTCCATGTGATCCCAATTAGGAATTACACATGCCAGATAACAATGAAAATCGCCGTTTTTGGGTCGCCGGCCCTTAACATTTAAACCTACGGTTGACAAACAGTATTGGAATAATCCCAAGAAAGTACATTAAAGTTTATCGAGAACAATAAACAACAAATTCTTGAATTGTTGAAGCTCTTACATGGTGAAATTTGTTATACATGATAATAAAATAATACACTTGGTTTATAATTTCACAAAATATTTATTCATAGATTACTTAAGTTTCACTATACAATAGCATCATCAGATCTATACTAAACTTAAAATTAACCATACAGTTTATATAAGTTATATAAAATATAGCCTCTAGTATTATATAACGGACTCTGTATAATCCAACAATAGTTAAATATAATTAAAGTCACTTCTGATGATTATGCTAAAACCTATTCTTGTAAACAGGTGTCAAATAAATCTCACAAAGTTTATAAAAGCTAATGTTAAAGAAATATCAGATGTCATTTATCTTGTAGACACATGTAAGATTAATAAAAGAGTTCTGACGGACTCAGTGAAACAAAAATCAGTTTTTTTTCAAAGACGTTAACTTCAAACATTTATTTGGCGCAGTCGGTAGGATTGCAAAAACAATCGACACCATACGAATTGTTATCGTTTCAACGATTTAATTTTGCAATCGAACAAGTTAATCACCACCAAGTGAATTAACAAAATAATAAATTGAAGTCATTTAGCTGATCACCACCATATGAATCAGTTAATTGCAACTAACGTCTACAACTAAGAAACCAGCTATAGAACAACAACCCCGAGTCCAGCACGAGAATCGTAACGAAGGTTCCGGACCAGAAGAAGCAGTTCAAAAAGCCAAGCAGAGTACGAGCCCTAGTAAGCAGCCGCCGAACGAGCACCTCAACTTCCACATCCTAAAACCAGTGCAGTGCATCTACCCGTTCTCTAGGATGAAACTGTAAGTACTCGTTGTTTCAATATTCCAAAATCAAAGCATATTCAATGATTTACGACCCCGTTAACCTTGACGGCAAACAAGAAATTTAAGCTAGGAAAATTAATTTCTAAAGTAAATATCATAAAAATATTTAAAACAGTAAATAAACTGATTGTAGAATTTTAAATTCTAAAGCACATTATTAAATTAAAATGGCACTCCCTATAACTTCAGTGTTAGTAGAAAGTGTACCTAAATACCATGGCGACAAGGAAAGCCTTCGCCAATTCCTATCGTCCGCAGAGACTTTGATAGAACTTTGCAGCGATACTGCAAATCCTGCAAGAAATAAATTATTACTAAATATACTAATTGCAAAACTCGAAGGAGACGCGAAAAAACAGATCAATGGGAGAATTATCTCCACGTGGGCAGAAATTAAAAGTATTCTGCAAGAATCGTATAGTGACGAAAGTAGAGACTTTTATACACTTTGTATAGAAATCGGTAGATTCAATCAATCTCAAAATGAAACACCATTAGAATATTTACGGAGAATAAAAGATCATATGGGACGCACTCTCGCAGTTGTACAGTCAACATTAGGCGTACTCGTAATCCCCGTGTTCACCACTCATGTCTTAGAACTATGGCTACGCGTTTTCCTCACGACCTTACATGAACCCTTGGGCGACATGTTGAGGACTAGACAACCAAAATCATTAGACGAAGCCGGTCGCTTATTAACAAACGATTATAGTGTACAGGCAAAAATAAGTAAGGCACCTAGACCATTTAAATCGGACATAAATAAACCGTTATCAAACCCACAAACTAACAGAATCCCACTCAGACCATTCCATAACAACAACCAGAATCAATATCTCAACCAACCATACAGACCACACACCCAACAATACAAACAACCCGCACAACAATACAAACCCGCACAATTCAAACAACCCAATCAACAATACAGACAACCCATACAACAATACAGACAACCCACACAACAATATAAACCAACACCAATGAGCGTGTGCACCCGGCAAACTTTTACACCACGTAACACTAATTATACACAAAGACCACAATTCAACCAACAACCCTCACCCAGACCTGAAACACAAAATAATTTGCCCTATAACAGAACACCTAATTTCATATCAGAGGAATTATTCAATACACAAATTAACGAATATGATACACAAAATAGCACAGAATACGCAATCGAATTAGAAAATCAGCAAGAACAAATCTATAACTCTGACGAACAATTCATAGTAAATAATGAAACCGAATCTGATGATACGCAATATTATGAAGACGGAAATTTTCAAATAACAGCCTCGGAAATCCAATCGCAGAATTAATGAACAACCATTTTTATACAAGCGAATTATTACACTTCATTTTACCCGACAACGACTTAAAAGTAATGATAGATACCGGTAGTACCCGATCATTTATAACCAATCGTGCAGCCCAAACATTTTACCCTAATAATTATAACTCGGAACCTTTTGAAATATCCACAGCAACCGGAACAGAGAAAGGATTGTTTAAAATCATTATACCAAGTCCAAAAATATTTAAAATTGAAACTAATTTAGAATACTACATTTTTGATTTCCATAAGGAATTTGATATTTTAATCGGATTAGATCAACTAAAACAAATAAAATCAATTTTAGATCTAACTAGAGAATTACTCATTCTTCCACATAAAGAAATTAAATTGCACAAACTTAAAAATATAACAAAATCAAAGCCAACAAAAATGATAGCACCTAAAACTAGAGAATTTATAAATTTTAAATGTGAGAACATCCGAAACGGAGATGGTCTTGTCAAAGAAATGAACGTAATCGGATTACACATACCAGAAGGTATTGCTAAAATTAAAAATCATGAATACTTATTCCCAGTCTACAATACAACCGTCGCGGAGATAATAATAACAGAAAATATGACTATGAACACACAGCCATTACAATTTTTCGAATTAAACACTGTAGAACCCCACGAAGTTCCAATAACAGATCAATTACGTATCGAACACCTAAACTCAGAAGAAAAATATCAACTAGAAAAACTAATTAATCAATATTCACATTTATTTCACCAAGAAACAAATCAACTAACATTTACAAATGAAATAAAACACAAATTAAACTTAAAAGATGAAACACCATGTTACACCAAAACATATCGATACCCACACATACACAAAATAGAAGTAGAAACTCAAATCAACAAAATGCTAGACCAAAACATCATCAGACCCTCGCATTCACCTTGGTCCTCTCCAATCTGGATCGTACCAAAAAAACAAGACGCGAGCGGCAAACAAAAATGGAGAATCGTAATAGACTACAGAAAACTTAACGAACAAACAATAGACGACAAATACCCAATACCAAACATAACCGACCTATTAGACAAATTAGGTAAATGTCAGTACTTTTCCACCCTTGATTTGGCTTCCGGATTTCACCAAATCGAAATCGAACCCAAAGACGTAGAAAAGACCGCATTTAACACAGACAACGGACATTACGAGTTTACTCGCATGCCCTTCGGTCTTAAGAACGCACCTGCAACCTTCCAACGCGTAATGGACAACGTCCTACGTGGTCTAATCGGAAAAATTTGTATCGTTTATTTAGATGACATACTAATATTCGGGACTTCCCTTCAGGAACAAATTCAAAATTTAAAAACAATATTTGACAGATTACAAAACGCTAACCTAAAGATACAATTAGACAAATCGGAATTTTTAAAAAAAGAAACAAACTATTTAGGACATGTTATAACTAGAAACGGAATAAAACCAGACCCAAACAAAATTGAAGCAATCAAAAAATTTCCAATACCTAAAACAACTAAACAACTAAAAGGCTTCTTGGGACTTATAGGTTATTATCGCAAGTTTATAAAAGATTTCGCAAAATTAACCAAACCACTGACTAACAATTTAAAGAAAGACAAAACAATTAACATACAGGAAAAAACATACGTTGAGACATTTGAACTATGCAAAAATCTACTAATAAATGAACCCATCTTACAATACCCTAATTTCGAAAAACCATTTATACTGACAACAGACGCAAGCAATTTTGCAATCGGAGCAATATTATCACAAGGCAATATCGGCAGCGATCTACCAGTAGCATACGCTAGCAGAACACTAAACAAGCATGAAACTAATTACTCAACAATAGAAAAAGAATTACTCGCGATAATTTGGGCGACAAAATACTTTAGACCCTACTTGTACGGACGTAAATTTAAAATATTCACCGACCATAAACCTTTACAATGGCTCTATTCAATAAAAGAACCTAATGCAAAATTCATTCGTTGGCAAATTAAACTAAAAGAATTTGATTTCGAAATTGTTTACAAAAAAGGTAAATTAAATCAAAACGCAGATGCTCTTTCCCGCATAGAATTAAATATTAACTCAGACTTCGAAGTCCTAGAAGAATTTTTAAAAGAACACGAACAACAAAACCCTAACGAAAATGAATCACAAATAGTACACGTAAACTCAGAATCAGATCAAATTACAATACACTCAAATACAGAAACAAATGACATAGCAGGTATAATACACACAGATACCCCATTGAACATAGGAAAACAACAAATAATAATAACAAAAGTCTTACACAATCCAGCACCATTAAAAATCGAATATTTGTTTAACAAATCTAAAATTAGATACAATTTGCAATTATCAAGTAACGACTATAAAAGAGAATTCATTCAGTTTATTAAGAATTACGTAAAGCCTGATCAAAACTACTACATTCATTTTGAACACGACATGTTTCAAGAACTAAATAAAATAATACAAGAAACTTTCAAATCAACTAAATTAAAATTAAGAAAAACCAACTATATTTTAAAAGATATCGAAACCGAAACACAACAACAAAAAATAATACAAGAATTTCACGATCAAAATCATCGCGGAATAAACGAAGTGCATCATCAAATAAAAAATATTTATTACTGGCCGAACCAAGAAAAAACAATTAGTAATTTTATAAATCAATGCGAAATATGTTTACAGTCAAAATACGAAAGAAACCCTATAGACACAGGCATAGCAAAAACACCCACACCTAGTAAACCCTTAGAAATACTACACTGTGACACTCTTACTTTAGAACATACAAAATTTCTAACAATCATTGACGCATTTTCAAAATACGCTCAAGCATATGAGATAAAAAACACTAGCTCAATTGAAATAGCAAACAATTTAACAAACTACTTTTCACACCATGGCACACCAAACTTGATCATTTCAGACAATGGTAGAGAATTTAAAAACCAAATAATACAAGAATTACTACAATTACATAAGGTCAAAATACACTTCATAGCACCCCAACACCCTAATTCAAACGGACAAATAGAAAGATTTCACTCCACATTAATCGAACAAATACGATGTATTAATCTACAAAAAACTTTTAACAAAACAACTATAGCGGACAAAGTAAGATATGCAATAATAAAGTATAACAACAGCGTACACAGCACCACAAAATACACACCCTTCGAAATACTGAACGGTCATATTAACAATAAATCAATTTTTGATATAGACTTAGATCAAGTAATCACACAGAACTATGTCGAAACACATAAAAACAAGACAGAAAAATTATACGCAGAAATAAATAAAAATATAGAAACGGTAAAACAAAAATATTCACATCAAGGCAAAGACAATAATATAGAAATACCAGAAATCGGCTATGAAAGAAATAGACAACTAATAAATAAAACAAAAACACCAAAGTTTATAAAAAGAAACTTTACAAAACAAAAATCAAACAAAATAATTCTCACAGACAAAAACAAAAAGACACACTTATCAAATATTAAGAGACCAAGAAAAATTGATTCCCCTGATGTTTCAGATCAATCCCGTTCATCGGAATCCTCATCATCCTGACACAAGGACAGAACATAATTAACATTACACAAAACAATGGCAACCTCATAACTTCTCTTGGTAACGCATATTTACAAGAAACTATATTAACATTAACTTATTACAACGATGTCGAAAATTTAAAACTAAGTACAAACAAAGTATACGAACAATATATTAATTTAATTCAGAAATTTAGTTACAACCTAGCATACAATGTACGACTAGAAACTAACATTATTAACGAACTATGGAAAACAATCAATGCTCAATTTGATAACTTAGCTAGCCACAAACCAGAGCAAAATAGCAACAACAGAAAGAAACGAGGTTTAGTAAACGGGCTAGGAAAAATAATAAAATTCATTTCCGGTAACTTAGATTCAGACGACGAAGAACGATACGATAAAATCCTAAAACACTTACAATCTAATCAAGATAAAGTTGAAAAAAATCAAAATAAAGACTACGATCTAGTAATAGAATTAGTTAAGAAATTTAATGACACCGTAGATCAAATGAACAAAAATCAAGAACATCTTGTGTATAGTATTAAAGAAAATAAAAATCTCCTTAATTATGAAAACATAAAAACGGCTTTAATAGAAATATACTTAACATTGAAAATATCACATGAACACTTGAATGATCTCGAAACCTCCATCAGTTTTTGCAAACTAGAAACATACTTCCCTAAAATGATGCCTACCCATATCCTGAAACGATACTTAAAAGACATGAATCAAGAAGAATTAAATTTAATCAGCCTAGAAAAATTAATCAAAATCAAATGTGCTTTGGATGAAAATTATAGAATCATTTATTTCATTGAAATTCCCAAGTTTTATAACAAAAAATACGAATTAAAAAGATTGACCCCAGTACCAACAAAATTAAATAACAAATATTATATAACCCTCGTAAACGAATATGTCTTGATTGGAAACAACGAGGTAAAAACCATCAACACCCCTTGTGCAAAAATAAACAAACTATACTATTGCAATCAACAAACAATGCTAACCAGTAAATGTGCTATTAGTTTATTAGATAATAAAAATGAACAGTGCGCATATTACGAAGTAGAACTACAAAACAACGTCGAATATCTAAGTGATGGTGATAGTTACATATTAATGTTTAAAAATAAAAATATTATAAAATTAGAATGTAAGGATGGTACAATTATAAATAATCTCCAGGGAATTTATTTAGTTAAGAATAATAATGATTGTAAATTAGCTATTAACAACGTAATTTACAACCAAAAATCAAGAGAACATGGAGTAATTACTATTTCTAAAAACCCAGTAACCAACATTACGTATTACAATAATACAAAATTAAATATAAAAAATTTGGAAAAAATCAAAAACCCTAACTTGCATTTCGAAAAAATAGATCATGAAGTAGAACTAGATATTCACGCTAATCACGGTTTAACAATCATAACAACAGTGGTTGTAATAATTTTAATAATAATTTTAATCATTAAAAATAACATCAAAAATAAATTGGTAACTAAGAATATCAAAACCAACGAAAACACACCAGTTCAATTAGGTATGTTTCCCGCTAAGGATGGGGAAGTTATATAAAATATAGCCTCTAGTATTATATAACGGACTCTGTATAATCCAACAATAGTTAAATATAATTAAAGTCACTTCTGATGATTATGCTAAAACCTATTCTTGTAAACAGGTGTCAAATAAATCTCACAAAGTTTATAAAAGCTAATGTTAAAGAAATATCAGATGTCATTTATCTTGTAGACACATGTAAGATTAATAAAAGAGTTCTGACGGACTCAGTGAAACAAAAATCAGTTTTTTTTCAAAGACGTTAACTTCAAACATTTATTTTATATTCTAACCTAAGTGTAAAGTGGGGAATAGTCGGTAAAATTTCACAAAAGGATATTAAGGAGAGGAGAATTATACAGGTCAAGTTGGTCATTAAGAACTTCTTCGGCCGGGTTTTTCAAAGATTTCTTAATCTCTAGTGACTCGTAGATATTTAGTTTTAATCCTTTGTTTTCTGCATGTAAAAGGCGCGGATTAAACAGGCTATGATGTGCGTGTTCAATAAGGTGGTTTGCAAAGGTTGAGTTGGTTCTATTATGACTATAGGATTTACTGTGTTCGGTAATGCGAGCTTTAATAGATCTCCCAGTTTGACCTATGTAAACTCCGTTACAGTCGTCGCAATTTAGTTTATATATTCCGGATTTCGACATAATATCTACTTTTTCTTTGCCATTTTTAATCTGCTTACCTAAGGAATTGTCTGTTTTGAATGTAACGGCAACGTTTGACTTTATTCAAAACAGACAATTCCTTAGGTAAGCTGATTAAAAATGGCAAAGAAAAAGTAGATATTATGTCGAAATCCGGAATATTTAAACTAAATTGCGACGACTGTAACGGAGTTTACATAGGTCAAACTGGGAGATCTATTAAAGCTCGCATTACCGAACACAGTAAATCCTATAGTCATAATAGAACCAACTCAACCTTTGCAAACCACCTTATTGAACACGCACATCATAGCCTGTTTAATCCGCGCCTTTTACATGCAGAAAACAAAGGATTAAAACTAAATATCTACGAGTCACTAGAGATTAAGAAATCTTTGAAAAACCCGGCCGAAGAAGTTCTTAATGACAAACTTGACCTGTATAATTCTCCTCTACTTAATATCCTTTTGTGAAATTTTACCGACTATTCCCCACTTTACACTTAGGTTAGAATATATAAACTGTATGGTTAATTTTAAGTTTAGTATAGATCTGATGATGCTATTGTATAGTGAAAATTAAGTAATCTATGAATAAATATTTTGTGAAATTATAAACCAAGTGTATTATTTTATTATCAAATAAACAACAAGTAAATAATTTAGTCAAAGTAAATAATTTAGTCAAAGCTACGTTGACCACACAAAATACTGCTGCTACAACAGACACAGATCCAGTCACACATGCACACAGTCACACATACACACACACATACACACATACACACACACATATACACACATATACACACACACACACACATACTCACGCAAGCACACACACACAAACACATACACACACACAAACACATACACACACACAAACACATACACACACACAAACACATACACACACACAAACACATACACACACAAACACACACAAACACACACACACACACACACAAACACACACACAAACACACACACACAAACACACACTCAGAAACACACTCACAAACAAAATTTTATTTAGTTGATGTAGACAGATGTTTTTAAAACAATTAGAATATAATTATTAACAAAATAATTAAATATTTTGCAAATAAGAAGGTAAAAAATTCAAGTTACAATGATTTTTTCTAACAGCGCGACCAATCCCGGTTTAAATCAGAGCCATGACTGTTGTTAGTTATTTATGAATCAAATATATGCTAATACTATAGTGACGAACTATAATATATTTTCAATAAATTACTGTGTAGCTTTATAGGTACATGTTTTGTTCCCAGGTTAACAGATATTGTCAGTCTTGCTTCAATTTGTATAATGCGGTTTTGTCCACCGCTATTCTCCATGCTAAGGGATGATACTGATTATACTCCATGGACGTTACAAGTGGGAACAAGTTTTGGTATACCAGCATTCGGTGTTGATGAAAGTTCGGAATTGACTTTTGGATCATTGATATGTGTCGCATGTTTATATGTGCGGACACTACAACAAGTAAGAATTTTAAACTACTCTAAAAGCATCCGGTAATCCATTATCATTTCAAACTTTTAAATATTTTTTTCTTTAGTCTCTCATTAATTGAATTTAGTGTAAAAATCATACACTGCTCGATAAATGTATTGCATTGAGCTTAGTGCATATACGACTTGCGTGGGTACAATTTCTGATGTACGTAATATTTGACGTAAATTTGAATGGATACCACAAAAATTAATATTCTTTCGTCATGACTATTTATAAATTTATTATAATTATTTAACGACTGTATTGCTGCTTTAGATATTATGTGGTAACGTACTAAATAGCATGAAATTTAATCAGGGTTTTTCTGCGCTCTTTAATACATTTTAAAACACTCAACCACGTTATTTCCAATACACAAAAACATGTTACTCGCATCAATCAGTGTTTTAACAAAATATCTGGCATGTCTGACACTGAACTTTCTTATATGTATTTTGGTCAGATCGTTAGAATTAAAAAAAATTCATTTTGTTTTTACCTTCCCTTAATCGATACCGACTATTTTTGGAATGACGCCTGTGTGTGTGTGAGTGTGTGTGCATGAGTCACTCAGTCCGATTATACAACACTACAATTCTGTTTTTCTCTTCTTCAAATAACACCAAACTACTCAAAATCATGCTTTTGGCCGGTTTTGACAATGTGAAACAATAATGTGACATGAAAACAATAATGGACGAAGTATGACGAAATATGAAGGAATATAAACGTGGTTGCGTTTGTTGTTATTAATACGGAGTCTGGCTTAAGTAAAGATTTACGTCTATAAGATTTAAACAACACTATAGCACATACTATAAAAGACATCTACATTATTTTTTATATCGTTACATCTGACTAAGGAATGTAAAGAATGTTCAAGTTCCGTGAATCCTACTATATGTATGTATGTATGTGTGTGTGTGTGTATGTGTGTGTGTGTAAGTGTGTGTGAGTGTATGAGTGTGTGTTAATTTGTTTGTGTTTGTGCTATAAGAAAGTTCAGTGTAAGACATTGCAGATGTTTTTTTTTTGCGAATTTACGAGTTTCAGATAAAATCGACTTAGTTGGTTCATAGTCCTACTATTTAGTCGCTAGTTGTGTATTATGACTTAATCTTCTAAGCTAGCTCTACTATAAGTATTTTGTTTGTATGTAGGATTGTGGTGAGGTCTGCTAGTGTAATGCAGTTCTTGCGTCTGTTATATGCACTGGTAATTGTTGTCTGTAAGTTTCATGCTAAATGTCTCTAATATTGTGCGTGGTATGTTCTGCTTGATAACAATTGTACCGACTCTAAATTTCTAACATCCAGTAATTTTTAGCTAGTGGTGGATCTTGGGTCTATCGTTTGTGAATTGGTTGTAGGACGTAGGGTGTCTTCGGTCTTTGTGTTTCTCAAGTGCGAATTGATGGCATTTTAGTTTTAGTTTAGAAATTCGTCGTTGCGTTTGATGTATAGCTAGAAATTTAACGCTGAACTATTAGAAAAATGTCATATACTTTTTTTATAGATCAACAACAGTAAGAAAATTGCCCAAGTCACTTCACCAAGAGAAATATTAGTTGCTCGTAAAAGTCGTTTATCACAAACCTCATCAACAACAACAACAAAACTAGAGGATACCAAATTAAAACACGTTGAACCTAAAATATCTGTTGATAATATCTCTACGGTTCCTTCCGATTTGGCAATAAAAATGTCCATCGACGATCTTAGCCTCAAAGAAAAAGATTCGCAATTGTCATTTACACAGATCCAAAATTTAGCAGGCAAACAAACAACGCCAGAGGTGGCCAAAGGATTTATTAGAATCGATTATCTGAATCCATTGTGTAACATCACGGCCGTGCAAAATTTTGCCTCTTATGCGAGTCCAGTGAAAACTTTTCCCTGGTTTGCGAAATTGAACGAAGAAAAGACAACTCGCGCATTAGAAGCTATTCTGACGATGTTGGCGTCCCAAGTTAATCTTGTTTTGTATATTAATACAATTGGTGAACGGGAGGAAAAATTAATAAAACGTGAATTATGCTCTGAATTACAAACTTTCCATGATTTTACCAAAAAAAGAGTTGGAGAGTTGTATCGATACAGTATTTCAGATCGAAGTTGTCTAATACGCAAGAAAATTGGGTTATTAGATGATGAAGAGCCACTAATAACAGATCCGAGAAGGTTATCAACTGAAGGTGTGAAAAGTTCATCAAATAAACGTGGTTTAAACGTAATTTCAGCTACCGCTCTAGAAACCATTTCAAAATTATCAAAACAAGTTGAAATTAACTCTTCGAGCACCAAGAGCTCTTTTACCAGTGAAGTAAAAACAGTTAGCAACACATCTGAAGTTCGACTAGTTTCTGAAGATTACCTACATTTTTTGTCTTTATGGTTTACACATGTCTTACATAAGAATAATGAAAAATAAACGTGTTAGTAACTAAATTTTATATTATTTAAAATCGATAAATAAAACAATTAAAAATTATTATTTTTTTGATTTGACTGATTTTTCTACATAATGATATTGATTCGAATTTAGTATCTAATGGTATAATTGAGTTTTTCGAGAAATATTAATTTAATAAATAATATGTGGGAGAGATGAGTGGTGTGAGAATACGAGATTGTTCTAGGAGTAAATGGATAAACATGATTGAGAATGATCTGCGTGAAAGACAAGCTACGAGCAAGAGGAATAGAAAGACATGTATGAGTAATTTAATGAGATTGAATGAAGCGAAAGAAGTGTGTAAGCTAAGAGTTGAATGGTTAATCTTGTTTTGTATATTAATACAATTGGTGAACGTTAGGAAACATTAATAAAACATGAATTAAGCTCTGAATTACAAACTTTCCATGGTTTTACCAAAAGAAGAGTTGGGGAATTGTATCAATACTGCATTTCAGATCGAAATGGTCTTATACGCAAAAAAAATTGGGTTATTAGATGATGTAGAGCCACCAATAACAGATCAACTGAAAGTGTGAAAAGTTCATCGAATGAACGTGGTTTAAACGTAATTTCAGCTACCGCTCTAGAACCTTGTAACGTCGTTTCATACGCGTTTACTGGCTTTCCGCACGCTGCGGTAATTTTTGCTCGGGGCGGAGACGGTGCGTGCGGGTCCGGGATAGCTCGGTGGAGGTTATGTCCAGGTTCCGTGTAATCAGTGACTAACTTCTATTTTTAAATGGTATTTATTTTCGGTAAAAACACAGGGTACAACTTAATACACCCTATCGGAGACGGTGTTGCGGATGCTAAAACGTTGATGAGACACCTAGAGGGAGGTAACATAAGTTCTACCTTCGGTGGCAACACCTGCGGTATTATAACAAGAAACTACGAGGTAATCCCTTGGCGGAAACGCCGGCAAGACACCTGGAGAACAGTTAAATAGTGTTTACCCTCGGTGGACACACCTGCAGGTACTATAATAAGAAACTACTAGGTAATCCCTTGGCGGACACGCCGGCAGGATACCTGGAGAACAGTTACACAGTGGTTACCCTCGGTGGACACACCTGCAGGTACTATAATAAGAAACTACTAGGTAATCCCTTGGCGGACACGCCGGCAGGATACCTGGAGAACAGTTACACAGTGGTTACCCTCGGTGGACACACCTGCAGGTACTATAATAAGAAACTACTAGGTGATCCCTTGGCGGACACGCCGGCAGGATACCTGGAGAACAGTTACACAGTGGTTACCCTCGGTGGACACACCTGCAGGTACTATAATAAGAAACTACTAGGTGATCCCTTGGCGGACACGCCGGCAGGATACCTGGAGAACAGTTACACAGTGGTTACCCTCGGTGGACACACCTGCAGGTACCATAATAGAAACTACTAGGTAATCCCTTGGCGGACACGCCGGCAGGATACCTGGAGAACAGTTACACAGTGGTTACCCTCGGTGGACACACCTGCAGGTACTATAATAAGAAACTACTAGGTAATCCCTTGGCGGACACGCCGGCAGGATACCTGGAGAACAGTTACACAGTGGTTACCCTCGGTGGACACACCTGCAGGTACTATAATAGAAACTACTAGGTAATCTCTTGGCGGACACGCCGGCGAGATACCTGGAGAACAGTTAGACAGAGTTTTACCCTCGGTGGACACACCTGCAGGTACTACAGTAAGACTACTAGGTGATCTCTTGGCGGACACGCCGGCGAGATAGCTGGAGAACAGTTAGACCCAGTAATGCAAATAAATACGGCAGTTAGTTTGTCTCACCAAGTGTTTTTCGGCATCTTCTATTAAATATATAACGGAGAATACGGTGTGCGGTTGGTGCGATCCTTTGCATAGAGCATACGGTGATAGACTGTGTTTTGATAAGAGATGTAGGCCCTTTTTATATCAATCGGGGTATAGGTGAATACATGAGTAAAACAAAGATAAAAATACTATCCAAGCCGATTTTTGGTTTTGACTAGATAACAGACAGAAAATATCGGCAGAGACTAGTATTTTTGGTCGATGACCTGACTTTAACAATTCCAAAAAAACAAAAATGCATCGGCCGGGCTCGAACCACCGACCCACAGAGCCGTAGTCGACTATGCTGCCGCGCCGCTACGGCTTACTTATAATATGACATACATCTTAACATATTAATAACGAGGGTTTTAACATCGGAAAAACATACTTCGTTACAACCTATTTCAAAATTATCAAAACAAGTTGAAAGTAACTCATCGAGCACCAAGAGCCCTTTTACCAGTGAAGTAGACACAGTTAGCAATCCATCTGAAGTTCGACTAGTTTCTGAAGATTACCTACAATTTTTGTCTTTATGGTTTACATTCTCGAACAGTCAGTGGTAGCGAACTGACGTGTCGTGGGCACTCAACACACTGTAGAGATTACATATTAACTGTTAATAAAATTAACAAAGATTATACAACTATCTCTGAAAACATCTTCATAAGTTCATTTGTCGTGCACTGTGCTAGTGTAATAGAAACCAATGTCACAATAAAATACAAAAAAAAGACCCGCGTGTAGGCCAATTTGTTAAACTCGAACTCGAACAATGGAATGGCAAGAAATCAGCCAATAAAAATCTAAAAGAAAGAATGACAACCCAGAAAATAGAACAACTCGTCTTCGTCATCAAACAATACAGTATTACTCGAAGCAGAAGGGACTAAGTATTTAGGAATGCATCTAGACAGACGCCTAAATTGGAGAAAACACATTGAGAAAAAAGAACCCAACTAAATCTAAAACTCCAAAAAATGTACTGGGTACTGGGTCGTAAAACCATTCCGAGTTCTACCTTTGCTGTCAGCGGACGTTTTTCAGAAGTCACACATCGTGTCTTACAATGACTATTTCATATATTCTGTTCCTAACAGTGCAATTAGCCTCAAAATTCAGTTATAAAAAATAAAAAAGTGCCTACAAGAATGACTCGTAAGTCTAATTGGCGAAAAACAATTAGCTACATAGGGCGCGGGAATTACTTCCCCTAAATTAAATAAACTGCTTAAAAACACGGCATTTAACAGTGCGTCGTTCCTTTAAACAACGGCCACATGACTTTATTAAAGCAACAAACGAATCACGATGATGGACACCACATCCCAAAAGGATGCAGCAAAGCGGCAACCAAAACACCCACGGCATCGACCTCAAACACAAATCAACAAAATCAGCGAAATCTTAGTGATCTGTTTGCCAAGCTGCAGACTACAAAAGCCACTGTGACGACGACTACGACAACACCAGCAAAAATTAGACTGCGGTTCATTGACGACGAGGACCCTAGGGTGAGCACCCTAACCGGACCGCCAGACCCGGATTTACACAGGCTGAATACCCCACAAAAACACGAATCAAATATCACCCGCTAACGGACACTGACCAGACAGACAACGACTCAGAATCCGACGTTCCCACAGTAACAATACCCCAAAGACAGACCTGACGTAGACCTCCCCCGCCTATCATAATCCCATGCATCCCCAAAAACACAAACGACGTTACAAAATACATAAAGACATTTGCAACTAAGGGATACCACTACAAATACACGAACAACAACACTAACTTATACATGCACGACGAAAACGAAAGACAAAACTTGATTACGGACGACACATTTCAATATTATACGTACACAGACAGAACAATTAAAACACATGCGTGCGTGCTACGCGGACTGGACAATGACCCGACAACCGAAGACCTTGAACTTGAACTAAAAGAACAACATTGCAGTGCACAAAACATAGAATGCGCAACACATGGCGCCCCCTATACCTCATCACAGCTGATAACAAGCACACTGTAGCACAGCTCAACAATGAAGTCAAGCATCTCTTCCACACGAAAGTAGTGTGGGAGAGACACAACAACCAAAAGCGGATTATTCAGTGCCAGAGGTGCCAACAATGGGGGCACGCCACTACCAACTGTAGACTAGCACCTAAATGTTTGAAATGCGTTAAAGACCACTTGACAAATACATGTTCAAAGACCAAGGACACCCCCGCCGCGTGTGCGAACTGTAATGGTGATCATCCCGCCAACAGCGTTAATTGCACAGTGTATAAGGCACGGCTCAAACTACTTGACCAACAAACTGACAAACTTATGTTGACGCTCCCACTTCACGCACAAACCACTGGCAAAATAAAACACAAACCACCTTCCTACCCATCAAACACGACCAATCCAAAAAACACAACAAAGCTTTCCGCCACTTCCAACCCCTAAACGCACATCACAACCCCCAACACACACAAACACCCAAAGTAAAGACAACGACATGGACGACGTGACAGACTTATTCAATGAAATGACCAGACTAAATTCACTAATCAACCTGACGAATATGATCCGTGCCTTAAAAGACCTAAAAATTTCTGTTTTTATGAATTTCGGCCAACATGTACACGAATACAATATCTAAGGACACATCGACACTGCACATCAGCTCATGGAACGCCAACAGAATCAACGGTTAGGTAGGGGAGCTTACGCATTACATAAACACACACAACATACACATCATGACACTTAATAAAACAAAACTTACACCCACACGTAAACTCTAAATACACACATACACTACGTACAGAGCTAATAGGCGACTGCAAAGACCGGTACCGGCTGGAGGCTTTGCTATATTAATAAAACAAAATGTCCCACACACACACTTTAAAATTCAGCACACTCTACACTAGAGACACTTCTGACTTACAAGGGGAAACCACGTAGTGTGGGTCACCGATTTGGCTGAAATTTTGCCAGATGGTAGGCGACGCAATAAAAATGATACAAATTTTGCCGTTTATGCACTTCTCAAGTAAACTCGAGAAAATCGCATTCAAAGTTTTCACATCTTGTTTTCTAGAAAAAAATATCTGCAGTGTCATGCACCGAACTTTCTTATACGCATATGGGTTAAGCCACTTCGTAGTTTCATTATTTTTCTAATTTATAATATTTGTTCTAACCTTTAGATCACTTTTACACTAATTATATTTCTTAGAATATATATTAAATGTCAAACTTCAAATTATTTACGTCTATTTTGTTAAACAATTGACAGCATGTAAAAATATATATAAAAGGCAGAAATTTATTTTGAAACCAGTACACTTTTTGGAAAAAAAATTCAAACAAAAGTTGTGCTAAATATGAATACCTTTAATTTTTGTTCATAACATTTTTCTGTAACTCTAACCATTTTTGAGAAATTGCGGAAACTACCAAAAATGACTAGAGAAAACAGGCACTTCCGGTTTGAATATTTTTTTCACAAATAGGAGGTGAACACCACAGGCATATGCAAATCTTAAGTTTAAAGTTTCATAATTTTAGCTTCAACCGTTTAGGCTGTAGAGAACATACACACACACACACACACAGACACACACACACACAGACACACACACACACAGACACACACACACACAGACACACACACACACAGACACACACACACACACACACACACACACACACACACACACACACACACACACACACACACACAGACGGACGTCATTCCAAAAATAGTTGGAATCGATTCAGGGAAGGTCAAAACGTATATTTCCGTTGAAATCTCGAGATCGAAATTTTTCATGATTACAATACTTACTTATACTGCGTATAAGAAAGTAAAAATGATACTTTTTCAGAGCGGTGGCGTAGCGCAGTGGATAGCGAGCTGGCGTACAGATTCGAAGTTTTACCTCTATACCTAGCAGACGTGTACACTGAGCCAAGTATATAGTTAAAATCGTGTGACCAAAATTGTTATAAACAAGTTCAACGTAAAAAATCAATAGTTGAAGCCTTTACTATGTGAAACTCCATAATTAATAAAATTTGAACAATTACTATGTTTTTAGTTTCACTTTATTTGTTATATACACTTAGTGACTAGTTTCACCACACTGTGGCATCATCAGACTAATACAAAAATTTTAAAATTAAAACTGAGTTTTAATTTTAAAATTTTTGTATTAGTCTGATGATGCCACAGTGTGGTGAAACTAGTCACTAAGTGTATATAACAAATAAAGTGAAACTAAAAACATAGTAATTGTTCAAATTTTATTTAAGTTCAACGTAGCTCAAAATTGTTTAAACAATTAGTTTTCGTTCATACCGGAGATTCAAGTGAAATTTCAAGCCATACTGGCCTCTACGCCAAGGCACAATAGCACCTCCACTGAAAACCACCGTAGGAGAGACATACTCGACTCGCCATCCCCATCGTCATCCCTGGAGAGCCTCCCACGGACTTTCGACTTCTCCAACCAAGAACCGTTTCTTCATCTAGACTTGGATTCAAGTGGAGAAACAATAAGACCCATGGAGGAAGACGAGCCTCTCAACCACCCTCGCAACGGAGCTGCACCAGAGCTAACCACCGCCGGACAAGGCAAAACAAAAACTCGGGTAAGCCTATTGTTTGCCCCTAAAGCCTCAGTTCGCCCGAGGGAAGATGGCCCATCCGAAGAGAGGATCTTCAAAGCTCCCCGAAAAACCGCCAGACCCCACACCAAACCGCTAATTCCCACGAACACCCGAAACAAATACCATCCCCTAACGGACAACGAGACCAACGATGATTCAGACACAGACGACAACGCAGACCCAGAACCCAAAATTTCGAAACCCCGTCCGCCCCCTCCTATAATCTTCCCCACAATACCAAATAACGCGACAAAACTAACAAACTATATACAAACCTTTGCTACAAAAGGTTACCACATAAAATATACAAACAATAATACAAACATATACATACACAACGAACAGGAAAGACAAAACATAATTACGGACCTGGTCACTGACTTAGACAACCACTACTACACGTACACCAACAGAGAGACTAAAACACACGCGTTTGTGCTCAGGGGCCTTGACAGAAGCCAGAAGAGCTACGCATTGAACTGATCGCCTAAGGGATCAGCACCAACAAAGTTTTCAAAATGCGTAACACAAGGCGGCCACTCTACCTAATTACAACTTCAAACATACACACGGTCAAATCTTTAAACAATAACGCAACCACCAAATTCATATTCCATGTGAAGGTAGAGTGGGAACGCCACATAAACAAAAAACCGTAATCCAGTCAACAGTGGGGTCACGCTACGGCGAACTGCAGGCTCCGCCCCCGATGCCTAAAGTGTGTGCAGGGCCACCTGACGCAAACGTGTACCAAGACCCCGGACACTCCAGCCACATGCGCCAACGCGCTGGCTCACACCCGGCTAACTACATCGAATGCCCGGTATATTTGAACAAAATAAAGACATTAGAATCAAAAAAACTAGGACTAACACTAACACTAGAACATACGTTAACGCTCCCATCCCTCCTAAAAATCACTGGAACCAAACAAATACCCAAACACTCCCTCCAAAACAAATCTTCCTCCCCAAAACACAAGACTTCCCGACGCTCCCGAACCCTAAACAATTTACCCGACGTCCCTCAAACAACATACAGCCACAACAACAACAACAATACTAAAATAAAATACAACCACATCAACAACAACCACAACAACAACAAGGACAACGAAACCATACACCTCAAACCCAACAACAACCACCCATGGACGATATCACGGAGTTGTTTGCAGAGATGGCCAAACTCAGCGCCACAATAAACATACCAAACATGCTTGCAGCGATAAAAGACTTAAACGTAGCGCTATCCAAAGCAAAGTCAAGCAACGAGCACTTTACTATATTTTTATCATTCGCGCAAAATGTACACACATACAGCATTTAAACACAAAACAACACTAAACATCTGCTCATGGAACGCCAATGGAGTTATGGGTAAGGTAGGTGAACTTACACACTTTTTCCAAACACACAACATACACATTTGCCTACTTAATGAAACTAAACTCAACAATACACACAAATTTAAAATACACAATTACACAATCTACATAGCTGACCGACCACACCAGGGTACGACCCCCGCGGGAAGCGTTGCAATTCTAGTTAAACACAATACACCACACACGCTAACACCTAACCCTCAGACCACACTAGAAACTCTCAACATAACACTCGAAGACAACACAATAATCTACGCTGCCTACAACAAGCCACTAAACAACATGACACGCGCAGACCTCTCAACACTATTACATAAAAACAAAACACTAGTGATTGGTGACTTTAACGCGAGACACACGGACTGGGGTTGCCACAAAAACAACACTAATGGCCTCACACTCAGAACATACATAAACACACACGTCGCTATCATACTCAGCCCTAACACACCTACACACTACCCTGCAAATGGAAGTACACCGTCCATAATAGATATCATCATAAACAAAAACGTCCAAAACATCACTCACCCCATTTCACTTCCCGAGCTTAACTCAGATCATAACCCCATCATATTTCACTTAAGCAACCGCAACACTGAATACAATTCCAAAACCATCACATCATACAAACACACAAACTGGGCGCTCTTCCGAAAAACACTCGACACGATCATCCCCATAAACAACCAAATACACACAACACAAGACATAGACACACAAATAGAGCGATTCACATACGCTATAAATATAGCAAAACAAAAACACACGCAACAAATCAAAATAAATCCTCACAAACTTACACTCCCACAACACATAACACAATTAATTAAACAACGCAATCACACCAGAAGACTATGGCAGAGGACACACATACACACATATAATACCCACTTAACTTCATTAAACACACAAATTAAACATCAAATAAAAACACACAAAAACACTACTTGGTCCCTTAAACTTGCCGCCCTCAACCCCAACGATAACTCCCTCTGGAAGCTAACTAAAACACTTAAAAAAGCGTACAACACAATACCAACACTCACACATAACAATAACATAGCCATCACAGACGAACAAAAAACGGAAATGATAGCTAATACCTTTGAACAAATACACGTAACACACACCCCAAATACACCCACACAAGATAAAATCACACAATACAAACTACAATACTTATATACCCCGCATCACACTGACGCAAAAACGCTCACCAGACTCCTTACTTCCCCATCCGAACTTACCAAAATAATCAAAACCCTACCTAACCGAAAAACCCCCGGCCCAGACCTAATAGAAAACCTTATCCTTAAAAACCTGTCAAGGAAATCCATTATCCAACTCCATTACATAATTAACGCCATCATCAAACTGCACCACTTCCCAGCTGCCTGGAAAACTGCTACAGTCCACCCAATCCTGAAACCGAGCAAAGATCCCCACCTACCAACGAGCTACCGCCCCATCAGCCTTTTAAATACCCTATCCAAGATCACCGAAAAAATCATTCTTTCCCGAGTCGACGATATCAACACAGGACTACATCTCACACATGACCACCAGTTTGGCTTTCGAGCTATGCTATTGTGTTTTGTGGGAAAGGAGGTACCAGAAAACCCACTTAAAATTATTGAAAACAATATTTTAGTTAAAACTTACAAACTAACTTAACTAATTTAAAGTAAATACACGATTGTTGGTGATAGATGAACAAATTTTTGTGAATGAGAATATGTTTTGTTTTTGTGTTATGTAGTGTGCGTGTGTGTTAATAGTGTACAATGTTGTTGTGCGTGTTAGTGTTAAGTGTTCTGCTCATGAAACCCCTCTAGAAATATGGGCAAGTTTTGGTAGGGTAACCTGTGTATGAGTTTACATGTAGTGTTGTTGTCGCGGATTTGTGTTGTTTTTTATGAGTGTGTTAGAATTATGTTGAGTGTTTTTGTAAAATTTTTGTGATGTTTCTTGTATGTAATCTGTAATGTATGGTATGTTAGTGTCTTCGTGTAGTTGTGTTATTCGGGTGTATATATCAGAGCTGGTGGCTAGCCGAAGGCACTTGTTTTGTAGGCGTTGCAAGGGTAGTGTGGTGGTGATCGGTGCGTTACACCAGACTGGGGCTGCGATGTGATGATTGGGCGAATAATTGCGGTGTAAATGAGAAGTTTGTTTTTTATGGAAAGTGAGCTGTTTTTGATAAGTAGGGGATACAGATTGGACAGGACGGCGTGGGCTTTGGTTAATGCGTGTTTAATGTGTTGGCCGTGTTTTAGTGTTCTGTGTAGATGTATTCCTAAATATTTGACTGTATTGGGAACGCATGCATCGCTTGAAAATTCAAATCAAGAAAATTCAAATACAATAAAATTCATCACTAGAATGTCATATAACTTGAAATTGCAAACCGTTGAAAGCGCATACGCAAGAAAATTCAAACTCAGAAAAATGCATCACCAGAAAATGTTTCACTTGAAAGTTCATCGCCATAAAATTCATCGCACGAAAACTCAGCACAAGAAAATTCAACACAAGAAAGTGCAAATCTGGAATTTACGTACCGCGTGCCGTCACTAGATGGCAGTTGCTCAATACTATAGCTACCATATCCACAGATATTATCTATGTTATATGAGCGACATGTAAAGTTACAGCAGTAAAATACGTATCTAGTTCTGTTAGTACTTTGCAGAACGGAAAGTATCATGGATTAAGCGGCAATACTTGCAATCTTTGAGTTTCTAAGGGGAGCCGCAGTGAGAGACGAGGGCTACCGATAAGCATAATAGGCGTGACTCTTATACCTACTACATTAGTTCAATATATAGCGCACTCTCTTTAAATCGAAGCGAGAGCATTATGCCACCATAGTCGCAGTATTTATATTTACTTGACATGAGTATATTGCGTTCACCACTTATCCGAATTCTTATTATTATTAATATAATTTATATTAAATATTTCATGTATCATGTAACTTATAAAATATACCTATTAATTATAAAAGGATACAAATTCATAATATGAAAATAATAGAATTAATAAATCTCAGTATTATAATATTGTTATATATTATTTAAACAAGCAGAGACTCGGTAAATGCTCATTGTCGGAATATCATGTTCCATGCATATATACAAAAGTTAATCTTTATTATGTTTATTTTATGTCAATGAGTTTTAACTTCGATTATTGTTATACATATAAGAGATAAATCTTCGGAAATCGCACATATAAAACTAAAATTATTATTTTAGATTCCAAAACCCAACACTCATCAATAAAAAGAAAACTGACAGTTCTGTAGACTCAATTTTAACAACATTTATTTCTGTTGACCTAAAATTTTGCGCTTTGGATCCCTAATTGCCATATTCCTGTTATGCCTGCTATCTATTAGTTCTGGCAACAAACAATCAAAATAAAACGGCCTTAACTTAATTATCATATTATTGTGCCAAAACGAATCGTCTCTGGATATCTGAAATATGTAATGGTTACTAATATTTATAATATTGGATTTTAATATCTCTAGTTATACTTTGTCAACAAGCAACCCATTTGGGTTCCAGAATACAAAATAGCAATACGATCTTCTACTAATGTGTAATTGTCCCTGAACTTGAAAGTAGTAATCGTGTGTTTTCTTTAAAGAAAATATACCATTCTCGTACGTTGCAAATATAACTTTTTTTTGCAATATTGCTTCTTCAGGCTAAATTTTAGATATATTAGATGGGCATTTGATCTCTACAATACTATCCAAACCAATCAAACCATCAGGTGTAGCATCAAGAAAAGAGTCTGTCAAGTCAATAAATAGACCGCATTTTTTATCTTCAAGATTATATAATATCTCGAACTGCTGAATTGCTATGGGTTCCTTCTCTAATCCATACCTAGTTGCACAATTTCCATGAAATTTTGAATATAGCATATTCCGTACTGTAGCTGCGCAGCTGGTAGTCTGACGCATTTTGCAGATTTTTCCAAAACTTGAAGCACTTATACGCTTTAA
>OX063288.1:10353489-10446576 GCA_944039245.1 Nebria salina
TACCACTAATTTCTTTCGCTTGTATTTCATTACCACATTCAATGTTCATTAATTCCTTATTGGGTAAATATAGGTATACAATATTTGAGTTGGGAATTGGGATTATTTCGTTATGGTTAAGAAGTTTGCTATATTTGCAATTATTATTGTTTCTATTAAAATACATGTTTTCTAGACATTTATCGGGTAATATGTTTCCTGTAGTACATATGTGTAAATTATCTTCTACTAACGTACATTTATTTAGATAGTTGATTTGTACATTTGTTTTTGAATAATATCCCTTTAGTATATTTAGGGTTACATAATTACTTTCGTGTGTAGTGGGAATTGGTGTAAATTGTAAGAGTTCGGTTTCAGTGAGAGGAATAGGAATGTCGATTAATATGTTCAAAACGAGTTCATATTTGCAATATGTTTTAACTAATTGTTGGTTCTGCCAATTTTTTATTATGAGGTTTTTAAGATTATCCGGTAATAATTTATTGATTTCCCTTTTTATTTCTTCTCTAGGTTATATACCAAAATAGAGTGTATTTGTTTCACAAAAGGCAAAGGTTGTTTCGATTTCATTAATGACACTTATTAGATTTGTTGCTGTGAATACTAATTGAGTAATAATGTTTTTTAGATATAGCATATCGGTATAATCTATGATTTTTCCCACAATGCTTTCTAGTTCATTAATTTTGGTTTGAATCATCTCGTTATTATTGTTTATTTTGTCTATTTGTTTATTGAAGTAATTTGAAATATTATTATTGAATACGATAACTTGGTTAAGATTATCTTTGAGCATGTTTTGATTTTCGTTAATTGATTTTAGGGCATCGTCGTATTTTTCTTCGTCTGTAGAGTCTAGGTTTCCCGTAATACTTTTAACGTTAGAGCCTAATCCGTTTATTAGTCCTCGTTTGTCTTTACTATTGTCATCCAAAAGGATTTGTATTTTATTATTAGTTATATCTAGGAAGTTTTCTAGCATTATGAAGTTATTATATAAATATTTTATTTGTTTATTATTATATTTTGTGGTAATTTCTGACTTAACTTTATTATAATGTAGCGTGAGATTACTATAAGATTCTTTAATTTTATGTAGTTTAAGATATACGTAAATATACTTATTATTAGTGGAAATTAGGGCCTTTCCTAATTTTAAGATGTTGATTCCGGGATTGTCTCTTTCGTCTTTGACGTTGATGGTTGCGATTGTTCGCAGGATTCTGTAAATTTGCGGTATGGTTTTAACTTATCAATTTTTATCTTTTTATTTTTTTCTGTTAGTATTTGTGCCTTGCCTTTTATGTAGGTTTTGACTACTTGTTGTTTATAAGCAGGTTTTTCGATTTTACCGGTATTTCTTTTAGCTTGCTGTTCGTAGACCTTTTTGTGTAGTTTATAACTGTTTACTTTTGAGGTAGCGTATTTCATTTTATTTCCTTCTAGCAAAGCTTTGGTTTCTTCGTAGACTTTATCCATGATATCTTTGTGTGTTTGAATATAGTTATCTGTTATTATTTCGGGTGATATTTCTTCATTAGATTCGTTAAAATGACCGAAAAGAATATTCGTTACTGAATGAATACTTTGGTTATAAGCTTGAAGAGCGTATCGAACTTTGTTACTGGTGCCTAAATCGTTAAAATCTTTATTTTGCTCTAAGATTCTCATGTATTCTATGATGGTGGAATGAAATCTTTCAATATTACCATTACTTTTAGGGTTGTTTACGCTTATAAGGTGTATACGAATTTTCTTTGTTGATAGAAAATTAGTTGATTGTTGAATTGTAAACCGTTATCTGCAATAATTAAACTAGGGTATCCGAAAATTGCTAAATATTTAATTAATTTTTGGACTATAGTTAAGGTATTAATTTCGGGCAAATGATAAATTTGGGCATGCTTAGAAAAACTATCAATTATCGTTAAGAATTTTTGTTTCCTTAAGGACAATATATCTATGTGAATTACTTCTAGTGGTTTTGATGCTGTGGGTGTTTTCAGTATAGGAATTATAGTTGGATTTCTTTCGTATTTATTTTCTTGGCATGTCTCACAGTTATTTATAAATTTTGATATAGATATTTGCATATTAGGCCAATAGTATTTCTGTTTTAATTTGTTGTACGTTTCTACTATGCCTCGATGGTTTGTTTTCTCAAGGTGATAGTTTTGAATTAATTCTATTTGTTCATCAGATAATTCGATATCTTCTAGTTGCGATTGGCAGTTAATTAATTTATAGGTTTCAGGTTGAAAATTTACACGTAATAGAGAATTTAATGTGTTTTGAAAATGTTCAGGTACTATACAATGATATTTAATGCCCGGTACACAATATTCTTTTATAAATTGTAATAAAGCGTTTTCGCAGCCATTTTTATTAAGGTACATATATATTCTTTGTTTATCGTGCTTAAATAGTTTTTTGATTTCTATGCTGTTTTTTGAATTCGTTTCTTTAAATATTATCTGATTTTTGCCAAAATTTACAGGGATTTCTTCATAATGAAGTCCGTTTATCGGTGACTCATCGTCAGAGTGTTGTGTGCAGCTATCGGTGTCTTTTTCAGCGATAACAGAGTTTGCATAATTTTGAATGGTGTCTGGAGTGAAAACGTTTATTTGTATATTGGTATTTTGAAAGGTTTGTGTTAGTAAATTTTCTATGTCGTACCAATTCTGTTTATCTAATTTAGGCATATTGATAAAATTAATATTATTTTGAAGTAAATATTCTCTTAATTGTTTCAGGCAAGTTTCTATATCTTTTAAATTTGCTTTGTCGTAATAATTATTTTTTGTTAATAAATGAATAATCGGTTTTGGTGACATTTGAATAGCTATTTTAACTAGAATTTTAATATTGTCTAAGTTAATTGTTGTTTTGAATTTTTCATTAATTTGTTTGGCAAAACCTTGGCTCATTTTAAAGTCTTTAGACATACAGTATGTTATGAGTTCTGAGTGATCGAAAATGTTTGTGTTTAAGTAATTTATTGCAAAAGATTTTGGAATTCTAGACAGGTAATCCGCGACATAATTTTGTTTACCTTTTTGGTATTCGATATCATAGTTATATTCGCATAGCTTGAGTTTCCATCTTATTAATTTTTGATTGGGTTCTTTCAAACTATTCAGCCAAATTAAGGGTTTATGATCGGTTATTAATTTGAATTTGTTTCCGTATAGGTAAGGGTGAAAATGTTTAATAGACCAAATTATTGCCAGTAGTTCTTTTTCAGTGGTGGAATAGTTAATTTCGTGTTCGTTGAGCGTTCTACTTGCGTATGCTATAGGTAAATCTTTTCCTTCAATATTTTGTGAAAGCACTGCGCCTAATGCAAAGTTCGAAGCGTCGGTGGTTAATCTAAATTGTTTGGAAAAGTTTGGGTATTGTAATATTGGTGAATTTGAGAGTAGCAATTTACATTTTTCAAAACATGAAATATATTCTTTATCCTCAATGTTAATTTTGACATTTTTCTTAAGACATCTAGTGGAGGTTTTGTTAATTTAGCGAAGTCTTTGATGAATCTTCGATAATAACCAAGTAGATTAAGAAGTGATTTAATTTCTTTGGGTGATTTTGGAATTGGAAATTTTTTTATAATTTCAATTTTACTAGGGTTTGGTTTTATACCTTCGGTGGTGATTAAATGGCCAAGGTAAGTGACTTCTTTCCGAAGAAATTCGCTTTTGTCTAGTTGTATCTTTAGGTTAGCTTCCCTTAATCTTTGAAAAATTGTTTTAATGTTTTGAATGTGTTCTTGTAAGGAGGTTCCTAATATAATAATATCATCTAGGTAGACAAAACATATTTTATTTATCAGATCTTTGAGCACGAAGTTCATTAGCCTTTGAAATGTACTTGGGGCATTTTTCAACCCAAAAGGCATTCTGAGGAATTCAAAATGACCCTGGTCTGTGGAGAAGGCTGTTTTCTCTATAGAACCGTGATCCATTTCTATCTGATGAAAACCGCTGATTAGGTCAATAGTCGTAAAATAGTTCGCTTTTCCTAGTTTGTCAAGAATTTCTGTTATATCAGGGATGGGAAATTTGTCGTCTATTGTTTTGGAGTTTAATTTCCTATAATCTATCACCATTCTAAATTTTTCTTTTCCTGAGGCGTCTTGCTTTTTGGGTACAATCCAAATTGGACTACTCCAAGGTGAATATGAATGTCTAATTATTTTGTCATCTAACAATTTATTAATTTGAGAATTTACTTCATCCTTATAAATTATAGGGTATTTATAAGATCTTTGATATACGGGTGTTTCGTCTGATGTATTAATTTTATGTTTAATTTTGTTAGTGAAGGTGAAATTTTGATTTTCGGAAATAGTTAAATCTTGAAATTCTTTTATCAATTCATTTAAGTGGTTAATTTCCATATCGTTTAGATGTTCTGTTCTGAGATTAAGTTTATCGCAAGTATCGTGAAAATTTAATTCCAAATTATTTTGGTGGAAGTAGCTAAATTTGAATTTATGTTTATTTAATAATCTAATCGTTTCATTAGGGTAGTCTATGATTGCTCGTAATAACCTTAAACCAGAGTTTCCTATTACAATATAATTCATAAATATGACATTTTAATTTTATATTAAATAGTTCTGCAAAAGTATAATAATTTCCATGAGAGATGGCATTGGCTGTTTGAATTTGAAAATATTCGGGATATATTTTGAATTTATTTTTATTTTCGTCTACAAATTTTTGGCTTATAAAATTTTCAGATGATCCGGTGTCTATTAAAATTCGGCAATTTTTAAATTGAATGAATGGTAGTTTTGAGGTATAATTGGCTAAGGATTCAAATTTTCTTGCTTGAGTATGCAAAAATTTTCATTGTCTATTTCTGGTTCTGTGGTAGAATATTCAAAATTTATTAAACTCTGAACGTCGCTTAATGATTTTGGATTTCTGGCCGCAAGTTGGCCTCTGTATGGTTCTTTACAATTAATTATGAAATTATGAGCAGCGTATGTTGTCATAAATATTTCTAAATTTTCGAAACCGGTACCATAGTTTAACATTAATAGGCCCATAAGTCTGTTAAAGATATCTTCATATTTATGGAAATATGCAAAAATATCTTCGTTAGATTTTTGTTCTAAGTGGGATAATTCAGTTAAGAAATGAACTTCGTTTCTTTTATCTCCATATTCTCCAACTAATAAATTTTTTAAGGAAGTCCAGTCGGTGTATGTTTTAGTTGCTAATTTTGCGTTAGCTTCTCTTATAATTTTTTTTCTGATTGTATGAAGTATTATTCTTTTGGTAAGTTGGGATAAATTTTGTTTATTTATAATGTCAAGCATTTCGTCACAAATTGTGATGAAATGCGATAACGTGCCCGTCTTCCATCATATTCGGGAATAATTTCAATTAATTCTTTTATGTCGGATGGAATTTTTGGAATGGTACTAATTAGGGGTGGTTGAATTATTTGTGTAGGTGTGGCCATTGTTGTGTAGTGTTAGATATTAATCTTAATATTTATATGTATAGTGATACAAATTTGATTGTTGAAAGAATATATTTTTCTATGCTTGTTTGTTGTTACGTTAATAATATTAGACAGTGATTCGCTCGAGTTACGTTAATATATATCAGTGATTCGACTTCTTGCGTTAATTTGAACTAACAGTGATTCGTTCAACAATCAGAACAGCTTATGCAAAAATATAACTTACAGTATTATTAATATGAGATTGGTGATAGCCAATTTCATGATTGGTTGTGGGTGGGGTTGATTGATCTGATCGGGTGGGTGATCTCGATGCAGCTGTTGTGTTGAGGTACCGTTGATCGGGTTGCCGTTGATGGACCGGATCTGATGCCTCTAAGTTGACGACGATATGATTTGCCTTTCTTCGCCGGAGAGTTGTGGTAGAATCTTGTTGATTTGTGTCGATTAGACACTGGTGAAATCAAAATCGTATTGCTTCGATTTTAAGTGAGAAATCTTCAACGAATTGATCTCATCAAGAGTTGTAGTGAGATTTCGGATTTCTTGCACTCGGAGTCTTGCTGGTCTTTTGATGCCGTATTTAACACTTAAAAGTGACGGTTTTAACTTTTAATCGAAATAGAACTCGCGTTTTGAGATTATTCGTAGTTAAAATCTTTTTGATTTTTAAAAATTTATTTTATATTTTAGCAAGGTTACAATGCGACTTGTTTTTACAAGAGTTCTACACTTTCTGCCGTTATGGCTTATTTCTATGTTAAAGCTAATGTTTTGTTACATATGTCTCATGTTATGGAAAAGTACTGTGTGTCTGATATATTGCTGATGCTGCAGAGTTGTTGGTTATATAATTTATATATATATATATATATATATATATATATATATATATATATATTTATACATATATATATATATATATATATATATATATATATATATATATATATATATATATATATATATTTATACATATATATATATATATATATATATATATATATATATATATATATTTAGTCTCAAGAAAATTATTTTATTGTTTTCTATAATAGTATCATATTTTAAAAATAATAAAAACCATTTTAAACAATAACATTGATGTGATACCTAACTGATTGTAGAAACTCTTCATCTTGTCCATTATTCAACTTATTCCTAAAAAAGGTGACACCCTCGAATTTAAATAATATATATATAGAAGTTTTAATTAATATTTACCATCTTTTTCCAATTAATGCTTGCATTTTTGTTTTGTTTTTTGATAACCTTTTTTGGATATTCGAGGATAACGCTTTATATTTCGATCACCTTTTGCCATAGTTTATTATGATACACAATTGTAATACTATATCAATAACAAACTCTGGTCACAGTTCACAAGATGTATATTATTAGATAAATTATACAAGAAAATAACTTGGTAATAATAATATAAGTACACGAATAGAAAAACAATATTCAAATAATAATATAAAGATAAGCGCTCTCTCATGAATTCCCTACCCCGCCAATCATCATGGGTGGGCCGGGCTTATTGCGATCTTGCGTTGCAGCTACTGCTAGAGCCATCTCATTGTTACAATTATAATTATTTATTGGTTATTAATATTTCAATTTCCACAAGAACTGTATAAAAAATTAACAAATTTTATATAGAATGTAATTTTAAAAGATGTAATCTACACGGTGGCGTATCCAGAAATATGTATACTTGAATAATAATATGCGAAACAATGCTTGAAACTTATGCAATTGGTCATATTTCACAGTTTAAAGAATCAATAATTTTAAAGAAATATTTAAATAAAAGTTACGTCGCCGTCTAGTTCTTAGTCGTAACTTCTGCAGAATATTAGTTAAAAGTTCTAGTTTCACGTAGTACTCTCGTGAAAAGGAATATTCGCAGATCTTATTATCGCATAAATATCTCAGAAAGTGTAGAGCCTTAATCACTGGAAAAAATTAACAGTTTGATTTTCTATTGTAATAATTTTAATATTTCTAAAAATTTATTTTTAAATAAATACAAACATATAACAGTAGAGTCCGGATCAAGGTACCAAAAAGAACGAAATATAGATGAGGAAATAAGCAATAAAAATGAATAAAATAGATAAATAAGATAGGCATTTATAAGTCAAATTAGGCTTAAAAATAAAATACGGTTTGTTCGACATAAATTTTATATATTTGGAAAACTACACAAAAAATGGTATTTTGTTATTTAAAATATAAAAAGCATATTTGAATTATAAAGGTAATTATAATTATGCAAATAATTTAATATAATAAACATTATCATTATAAAAATATTGTACAATTTAAGTATTACTTAATATAAGTTTACAACACAAATAAGAAAACAAAACTACGTATATAATTACAAGTACATATAAATAATTAAATAATAATAAAGTTCATGACCTTGCCAGTTTCATATAAATAATTAAATATATGTATGTAACATCTTTTTGACTGCACCTTAAAATCAGTGGTTATTTCTTTCATTTTGTCCAGTTTTTCGGGTTATAAAAATATCTCTAATTATTTCTTATAACCATATGGAATGTTAAAAAAATCTGAAATAATTGAAAGTTGAGTATTATACAAAAATTAGACGAAATAGCAATTATTTCCTTATCTGCAATAAAATTAGCGATTGCAAAATACTATTAGCCAATAGCTCAATGAGCTAACTCCATGTTCACCAGCTTATATAAGAAAAAGGAACTGCCAACAATGTAGACTCTTGACTCTTTACTGGCAACATAATTAATAGCCATATTTAAACAAAATTGTTACCGAAAAGTGATATCGAATTTTTTCATTTATCAGTCACAGAAATGTATTATTCAGGTTTTAGATAACTTATAATTGCGTATTTTCAGAACAATTTTCAAACTAATCGATATATTAACAATACATTACTTATTTTAAGATTGATTTTATTATTTTTTTTTTTATTATTATATAGCGGATCAACTACCAGGGTCATTACCGCAAGATTGATTTTAATAACTATGAATTTTGAAGCAAAAAAATTGTCGTCTTTGAAAATTGCCCTACGTTTTAAATATTTGTTTTTAACTCATTATTCATATTTGAAATAAAAGCTTGTTCTAACTATAATTTAAAACAATATTCGCAGTCTTGTCCGTGCTATCAAAGTGAACAGACGTGTTACACTGTGTGATAAGTGCTATAAAAACAAGACGTTACAGAACCAATTAACCACTCGTGAACTCACAATTCAATATTGTCGAACCCAATTGCTTATATTAAACATACAAAATATTAAATAGGGCTAAGCCCTGGCCAGGCTGCCCTCCCACAATGGCAACAAGGGCTAACATTAACACCAACAGTGTCGATTTCATAACTGTAATGGAAGAAAAGGAAATGGAATCTCTAAGTTCAACAGATGAAGATGAGAACGACCAGTTTCGTCCCGGAAATCCTAAAAAGCGTCACTCCCGCTCACAATTAAACCGCCCTTCTCATAAAAAATATGTCACTGACATCCCAATATTAATCCAGAACCGCTACTCAGTCCTAAGCAATAATGCAAACGACACAACTATAGATGAAAATCGAGACCAACCAGCTATTAAAATAACCCCCATATTTTTAAACGAAGTGAATAATTACCAAGAAATTGTGCAAGACCTAAAAACACTACTCAAAGATGAGTTCACCACAAAACAAAACGGCCCAAATGAATTGAAAATAAATACTACGTCCATTAACGACTTTAGGACCTTAACCAGCTATTATTATTCACAAAAACTAAAGTTTTACACCTTTAGAGCAAATGATGGTCAACAAATATCAATAGTTATTAAAAATCTGCCAATATCACTATCAGAGATAGAAATTAAGGAGGAGCTTATAAACTTATCTTACCCTGTGATAAAAGTCACCAGATTGATTAATAAACTTAAAAATCCAATATCAGTTTGTGTAGTTGAACTAAAAAAATGCGAAACATCCTCAAATATATTCAATCTAGACAAACTGTTTCATGCAATAGTAACAGTAGAAATGAGACGTAAGAGTAAAGACATCCTACAATGTACCAACTGCCAATTATATGGGCATACAAAAAACTTTTGCAGATTAGACTCGAAGTGTCATAAGTGTGCCGGCAACCATCACTTCAGCAAATGCTCAAAACACAAAAACGATCCAGTTTCCTGTGTAAATTGCGGCGAAAACCACCCCGCTAATTACAGGGGATGCAAGTTTTACAAGGATATAAAAGAAAAGGTACTAAACCGAAAATTTAATAATAGACCACTTCAGCCTGCCACGAATAATCCCCAAACAAATGACATCCCAGAAAACAAACAAGCTAACACACCAATAACAAATAGCCAAACACAACCATCACATCTAAATTCCTACTCCTCAAAACTCAAAAATAATCTCCCAAATCCGCAACCATCATCAATTCCAGAAAATTCTTCCAATAATTCCGAATTAATTCCCACCATATTAAATTTCCTACTTGATCTAATTAAACCACATATTCAAAAAATTCCTCACGACCTTAATCTCGTCATTTATTTGAATCAAATGGCAAATACGAGTATATCCAAACTAAACAACCTCAAAATTTTGAACTGGAACGCCGATGGTATTAAAGTGCAAAGAGCAACATTAATTGATTTCTTACAGAGATATGATCTAGACATCGCATGCATTTCAGAAACGCATCTAATACCAGGCGAAACTCTTAAAATCCCTCAATATAAAATATACAGATGCGACAGAGATACACACTGGGCATCGGGAGGTGCAGCAATATTAATTAAAAACAAACTAAAACACAACGAGCATGTGCTGCCCCAACTACACACTCTAGAAGCTGTCGCTGTAGAAGTTACTCTACAAAATAATGAGACAGTAAAAATTGTGTCAGCCTACCAGCAACCAAGCAAAAGGATACAAGAAGCTGATATCACATCAGTTTTTAACAACAACATGCCAACCTTACTAATTGGAGATATAAACAGTAAAAATACCCAATGGGGCTGCACAGCAAACAATCCAAATGGATTAAGACTTCAAAACATAATAAGTAAACACCTTATAGAAATCTCTGCACCCTCCGAACCAACTCACTATCCCTATCGTAAAGATCACAGACCAGATATTCTTGATATCATCCTATACAAATATATCCCACGTCCCCTTACTCACGTCATCTGGGAGCTTGTTTCTGACCACCTACCCGTAACCATATCATTCGCAAACCAGCCCAAACTAATGACTCCGCCAAACAGTTTACCGTATGGTCAAATAAATTAGGAAATATATAAAAATGAAATAAACAGCAAATTAAATCCATCAGTAAAACTTCATAACATAGACGACATTGACAATGCAATTTCCCATTTAACACTCACAATAATAAACTCGGCAAGAATAGCAACCACTAAAGTCCCCCAAGTTAAGCACTTTATCTCTACTACACCACAGCCAATCCTTAATCATATAAAACAAAAAAATAGAGCAAGGCGACTATGGCAAAGAACACATGACAAAAATTATAAAAGAGAACTAAATAAACTAACACATGAAGTACGAAACCAACTCGAAAACAACCGATTAAGAGAATACCAAAAATACCTACAAGATATAGACGCAGGCGATCCACAAATGTGGAAAGCAACTAAGCGCATTCTAAGAACCCCAACTATAATTCCACCAATCACAATAGACAATTTTACATTTACTAAAGACGAAGAAAAAAGCAACGCATTTGCCACTTATTACGAAACAGTATTCACAGATCATTCCAATTCAAATCAAGATGTTGATGATGATGATGAAGAAATCACAATGAACCCAGATGACGACCCAATTCTAATCCCATCGCAAATAAAACCTACCTCGCCAATGGAACTCATAGAACTCATCAACAAACTTAAGAACAGAAAAGCCCCAGGTCTTGATCAGATATCAAACATCATTCTAAAAAACCTACTACGAAAAGCGCTAAGCTTCTTGGCCTCCATTTTAAATTCCTACCTAGCCAAAGGATACTTTCCCACCAAATGGAAACACGCCAAAATAATAGTTTTCCACAAACCTGGTAAAAGTAAAAATATGCCCTCCAGCTACAGAACAATAAGCTTGCTCACATCCCTATCCAAAATCCTCGAAAAAGTGATCAAAATCCGCTTAGACATAATTCTAGAAAGTAATAGGACTATCCCACCCTTCCAGTTTGGATTTCGAAGAGCCCACTCTACAAACCATCAGCTCCTAAGACTAAATGAAATAATTGTTAAAGGCTTTGAAAGGAAACAATCAACAATCGTTGCATTTCTGGATGTACAACAAGCTTTTGATAAAGTCTGGCACACGGGACTAGTATTCAAACTTAAGCAACTGAATCTCCCTCCATACATATTTCATATCCTGCAATCATTCCTCCAACATTTACATGCACGACATTTTTTTCGCACAAAACTCATCACTGGCCATGTATGCCGACGATACCGCCATCATAGCGCAACATTCTAACATCAACATAGCCAGAGATCGAGTACAAGATGCACTAAATTTATTAACGCCTTGGTTAAAAAAATGGAAAATATCACTAAACGCGACCAAATGCGAAGCAAAGATATTCACATTGCAAAGAAATATCGAAGCACAAAACATTACAATCGAGAACGAAAATATTGAATGGAACCCGCGAAACTCAGCCATAAAATATGAAGGTCTATACCTAGATCGGCGACTCACCTGGAAAAACCACATCGTACAGAAAATAAAGGAAGGCAACAAAAGACTCGGAATGTTATACCCGTTAATAAACAGGAAATCATCCTTAAGACCGGAATGCACAAAACTAATCTACACTTCAATAATTCGACCCATGATTATGTATGCGTGTCCAATCTGGGGAACTGCATCAAAAACCCATATTAACCAAATTCAAAAATTCCAAAATAAAATACTCAGAATAGCCGTAAATGCACCATGGTATGTGCGAAACACGCAACTACATCGAGAACTACAGATTATTACAATAAAAGATTATATCAAAAAACAAGCTAGAAACTTTCTCGCAAAAATGCCTCTATGCCCAAGCGCGGACCACTATAAATTAGGCAAAAAATCCAAGAAAACACGGTTAAATAGGCGACTACCGCAGGATCTACTTCTAAGCTCTAGCAGTGAAGAACTCGCAGACTAAGAAATCACAATCAGCCCCCTCATCATGTAGCTAATATAATATAAACTGATAACTGAAAAAAAAAACAATATTGAAAAAAAAAAAATTGCATAAATATTTATGTATGACCAAAATTATTGAAAAATTTAATTATGTTAATATTATATCTTAAATATGATATATTTTACTATAGTTAAAATCAGAATTTAAAGTTATGGTATTTTCTACTAGCATTAACATTAAAATCAATATAGATTCAGCAACAAAAAAACTTAAAATATGAGATAATTAGAAAGGACTGAAATAATAGCATAATTAAATGTAGTGATGCCGCCGAGACCGAGACTGGTCTCGGTCTCGTCTCGTATTTCGAGACGAGACCGTGATCTTGGTCTCGTCAGGCAAACCGAGACCGATTACTAGTCTCGCCGAGACTCTCGTCAAAACCTATGAGAATTTTAAAATATTGTTATTGACGTGGTAGGTTTGTTATTGTGAATTCATGATTTTATTTTATATATATATATATATATATATATATATATATATCTATAAAAATTAAAACTCCATCAATAATACTATATTTACATAAGATATATCATAAAATTAATTTAGAAAAAAACAATGAGCATATATTTATATAAGCAAACTAAACTATCAGTTTTGAACTCTGCTCATATTACAATTAATTTTTCAAAAATATTATTTTTTATAAATTATTCTACAAAGCCAAAAAAATAGCTGAGGTACTAACAACTGATTATTATTAAGATAGGTAATTGATAAGATTTTATTCATTTCTTAAAATATTGTTTTTTATATTTATTTATTTAATATTTATCACATGTGCACAAACGAATTTTCGCTTTTCAACGTTATAATCGTAATTCTGCAGATCCGCTAAACGATAAATATTTAAATTAAATCCGAAATATTGTAGCCGGATACACTACCACTACCCGTCTCAATAGTATTATTAATCAGACATTTTTTCATTTTATTGTTCGATATATATAATTAACTTTAAAACCACACTAGACACTACCACTCTGATAATAAAAAGTACCTATAAATACATATACTTTTTCAAAGAGCTGATAGATACTGCACAATGTCAAATATCACTGTCGAGTCCTATATTAACTTTACTTTGCTTTGTATCCATTATTATATCTTAAATGATTAATGCATAGTTATCATTAAAACTTATACATTATATTATTTTATATGAGTATTCCTTTGTTTAGTGCTATGAAACGTATGCAAACGCAAATTAGTACGAACAGAACCATAGCCAATCACGTGCTATATATTCAAGGTCAAATAATCGAGAGTCTCGTCGAGATCGAGACTCTCTTCGTCGAGACCGAGACGAGACTATTTATTTTTAGAAAATTTCGAGACGAGACGAGACTGGCTAAAATCTCGTCGAGACTGGTCTCGGCGGCAAAACTAATTAAATGATGTGATTTTTTGTCATATACGGTATTTTGACTGATACATGGCAGTTGAAATTCAGGTTGATAACTACTTTATTGGTTGGTTCGATTGTTACATATAAATAAAAATATATTTGATTGATTAATATACCATTGTCAAACCTTTTCGTGAACTTGATATACAATATTAATATTACCTATATTAAAAATGATAATGTCATATACATTTCTAAATTGCAGGCAGGTTTGAAGAACTTCTTTATCATAATCTAAGTTCCTAAAGTTTTAAAATTACTTGTTATAATGAAATACTAAAATCTACAGCTATTATAACTAGGGCACAAATATTCTACAAAATATTTGTTTCAATAATAAATGTTTTTATGGGGAATAAAATTACCATTAAATTAATAATTCAGAGAATGACTGAGTTTAAAAAATAATTTAAAAAAAAAATATATATTTCACTCTCTATAAAACATAATTCATAACTCTATCTAACTTAATTGCAATCAAGTAATATAATCAATTTTCAAACATTTTTGATTATATTTAAAATTTATACTATTCACATTATCTTTGTATATAGGTAATAGACTCATCATTATTATTATTATAGATAGTATTGTAACAAATCAAGCTAGTTGCGTACCGACCTAGTTCAGTTTTGCTGAGCTAGGTAATTCGCGATTAGCAAATGCAACTAGCTACGTCATATCTAGCAACAGTTGCATAAAATTGTGCGATGTCATTTAACGAAATGTTGCTAGGTCGGGATTTGTTTACAATATCGGCCATTTGAATTTAGGTCAAAATTGAGAATAAAACCGCGATGTCGCTTGACATCGAGGTCTCAGTTCAGATTGCGATTAGCGAGTAGTATTTTATCAGTAAGTAACGTAAGCTTTAATCAGTATTTTGTGAAGTCATTGTTATTTTCATATTTGTTATATTTTGTCATTTTGAATTAAATTCTTATTTATTATTTGTACCAATTTAATTCTCTCACGAGCTAATCCTAGTCTGGACATTTAAGTGTGTATTAGAAGAGCTCACCTAAAAACCAACCACCAGGTGAGTATAGAAGAAACATCGCTACACGCATATAGTTAAGAGGGAGCCAAACGCGTGCACGTTCTCATAAGACGCGCGTTTGTTACAGTATATTTGAATTAATATACTTACTTGGTAACCTCTGTCCTCCCACCATTTCTATATTTATAACCGTCGTGTTCCATTTTTCACAAATATATTAGTGGAAATGGAAAGAAATAAAAATAAAATAATAATAACTGAAAACTTATAATTAATAAAAAAATAAATATTAAAAAATAATAACACTAATAATTGAAAAGAATAATAATTAAAACAATAATATAAACTGCAGATAAATACGTTCTAGTATAGACCAGATATCAAATCGGACAATAATTTAAAAAATATCTGCTACATAAAAAATATGTAGCAGATAATGACGTTCTTGTATAGAGAAGATATCAGATCTGACTGAACCATCAATGGTACTGAAATCAGAATCATAGAATTTGGAAAATGACCACCCCCAAGGTTCAACTATTACTTACGCATTTGTTATATGTATTTTTTATGACCACTTGGGCCACTTGGTAGTTAACACTTGCCGGACAATTTTAAGGGCTGCACGTTTTCTGGTGATTATTCTTATTTGACATTTAGTTTGTGTGCCAAACATGTGTTTTAAACACTTGACTTTTAAAATATAATAGCTTGGAGTCTTCTTGGCATTAAATTTATCAAATATGCCGTAGAAAATGTTGAAATTCTATTCCATTATTCTCGGTACTCAATTTTCAAATAGTTTTTATTATAAATTGGTCATTTTCTTATTTCTTCTTTAGAATAAGCCCATAAATGTTCTTATGCATTATTGTCAGGTGATTGTAAATGAGTTTTCAGATAGCTTGGTGTATTAAAAGGGATCCACTAACTTGAGTTCCAGGTGCTATGTTTTGAAACATTGTGTTGCATGAATATGAAATTTTTCTTGTTTTCCATTTTCGCAAGAATGAAATATTCTTTAAAGATGTTGATATAGACTTTATGATCCATAATTCCATAAATAAAGTGTAGTGTTCTAACATCAGCAGCACTCATACATCCCCAAACAAGTACAGATTTGCTCCGCCACTGTGTTTTACTGACTTATTTTGCCAAATTCTGTTTGTGTTTTTCTCCATAAGTCACCCTACCATCCAAACCAAAATTATTGTGTTCTGTGTCTTCAGGATATATAACTGTATTCTAGAGCTCGATCGTCATATTATGAAGCCTTTAGGAAACGTCAATCGCTTCTTTCAGTTAACTTCGTAATCTCAATATTTTCTCCGAGCAGATCGACCATGATACACATTTTCTCGTAGAACATTTCGGACAGTACACGGCCACAAATGGATTATGTAATGTAATTTAATGTAAATATTGAATGTGTGGATCCATGAAACTGTACATATTTTTATTTTTTACTTACCTTCAATTGTTTTTTTGAAAAAGTAGCTTTCTTTCGAAAACTTTATCTTTACTAATACTTATTGCACTCACTGTATCTAACAATCGAACCAACAATTATGTAGTAATTAATTAAAAAATTTAACTGACGTACATTAGTCAAAATACCGTATGGTCACAGTCTACTAAACTAAAATTATGGATATTAGCATATTAAACAACATTTATTTGAAACTTTTTTCAAATAAAATACAAAAAAGCAGAAATTGGCTATTTAAATTGGTTCATATTACAATTATTTTCGCATAAATCGGACTAACTGTGCCTGTGAATTGTTTCACAGAAAAACAAACAAAATCTTAAAGATTTGGTGGTTGACATGTAATATTTATTTTAAGAAATATATTTAGTGAAAAAGGGTACCAAAGGTTAGAAAAATATTATTAATTAGAAAAATAATAAAAATGTGGTATGATTTAAATGTGCAAAAAAAAGTTCGGTGCAATACACTGCAGATGTTTTATTTATTCCAAATGTTTGAAATTATTTCGGGCAAAGATCACGAACTCTTGAAATGTTTATTACATGACTACAAGAAAATTTAAAAATGAGAAAACCGAAAGCCTGCTTTTAACAATGGTGTAGGAAATGGGATTGATGGTGAAATACGTAGAATTAGGGTTTGAAGATCGGCCGTTGTCGTTTTTGATGAGTTTATGTTCTGGTATGGCTTAGGGTTTGAAAAAATGCAAGCCAAGGGTAAAATATCTGCAATGTCTTTCACTGAACTTTCTTATTTGTATTTTATTTCAATATATTATACATTTAAATTATTTTATAATATAAAACTAAATTAGAAAAAAAAATTCATTAAATATATTCCATATAATAATTATAAAATGTCAAATTCCAAATTATTTGCTTCGTTTGTTTTTATGTTCAACAATTTACAGGCGCAGATGATAAATGAAATAAGAAGAAATTATAATTGCCATTTTCTTCTGGTTTGCTAATTTTTTTTTATATATAATATTTCATTCCAATATGTGTTACAGGACTACGGAATGGGGATACTCAAGTAAAACTGAAGAAGTATTACAACTACACAAACTTGCCAAAACAAAAAACACATGTTAACCATTCGATTTATACTCTATAATAAATTCCCCGAACAGATAACAAAACTACCACCATTAAAATTTAAATTATATTTAAAACATCTGCAGTGTTATGCACCTAACTTTCTCATACGCATTCGGGTTAAACCACATCGTAGTTTCATTATTTTTCTAATTTATAATATTTGTTCTAACCTTTAGATCGCTTTTACACTAAATATATTTCTTAGAATAAATATGAAATGTCCAACTTCAAATTATTTAAGTCTATTTTGTTAAACAATTGACAGGCGCAGATGATACGATTTATGTATAAATAAATATAATACGACATTTAGATAGCCATTATCTTGGAACCAGTACTCATTTTGGAAAAAAAACTTCAAACAAAAGTTGTGCGAAATATAAATAACTTTAATTTTTCTCATACAATTTTTCTGTAATTTTAACCATTTTTGAGTAATTGCAGAAAGTGCAAAAAATGACTAGAGTAAACAGGCACTTCCGCTTTGAATATTATTTTCAAAAATAAGAGGTGCACACCCCAGGCATATGCAAATCTTTTGTTTAAAGTTTCATAATTTTAACGTTTTGGCTGTAGAGAACACACACACACATACATACACATATATACACACACACACATAGACACAGGCGTTGTTACATAAATCGTATCATCTGCGCCTGTCAATGGTTTAACAAAATAGAATAATTTGATGTTTGACATTTAATATTTATTTTAAGAAATATTTTTATTGTAAAAGCGATCTAAAGGTTAGAACAAATATTATAAATTAGAAAAATAATGGAACTACGATGTGGTTTAACCCAAATGCGTATAAGAAAGTTCGGTTCAAATCATATTTTTATTATTTTTCCAACTTTTCTAAACATCGTAGGCTCAAATAATTTAAAATTTGTAAAATCATTTCGGCAAACCGGACATCTATTTTGGCACATTTAGTGCAAAGGCATAGTTATTCACATGGAATCCGTGCGTGTGTTTGTGTCGCATTGTGACCACATTTATGCATACACAGATGTAAGTAAAATATTCTTGACATTAACCGAGGGCGATGTAATATCTACGCTACATGTCGCTCATATAACATAGCTTAATATCTGTGGATATGGTAGCTATAGTATTGAGCAACTGCCATCTAGTGACGGCACGCGGTACGTAAATTCCAGATTTGCACTTTCTTGTGTTGAATTTTCTTGTGCTGAGTTTTCGTGCGATGAATTTTATGGCGATGAACTTTCAAGTGAAACATTTTCTGGTGATGCATTTTTCTGAGTTTGAATTTTCTTGCGTATGCGCTTTCAACGGTTTGCAATTTCAAGTGATATGACATTCTAGTGATGAATTTTATTGTATTTGAATTTTTTGATTTGAATTTTCAAGCGATGCATGCGTTCCCAACACAGTCAAATATTTAGGAATACATCACAGAACACTAAAACACGGCCAACACATTAAACACGCATTAACCAAAGCCCACGCCGTCCTGTCCAATCTGTATCCCCTACTTATCAAAAACAGCTCACTTTCCATAAAAAACAAACTTCTCATTTACACCGCAATTATTCGCCCAATCATCACATACGCAGCCCCAGTCTGGTGTAACGCACCGATCACCACCACACTACCCTTGCAACGCCTACAAAACAAGTGCCTTCGGCTAGCCACCAGCTCTGATAGATACACCCGAATAACACAACTACACGAAGACACTAACATACCATACATTACAGATTACATACAAGAAACATCACAAAAATTTTACAAAAACACTCAAAATAATTCTAACACACTCATAAAAAACATAACACAAATCCGCGACAACAACACTACATGTAAACTCATACACAGGTTACCCTACCAAAACTTGCCCATATTTCTAGAAGGGTTTCATGAGCAGAACACTTAACACTAACACGCACAACAACACTGTACACTATTAACACACACACACACTACATAACACAAAAACAAAACATATTCTCATTCACAAAAATTTGTTTATCTATCACCAACAATCGTGTATTTATTTTAAATTAGTTAAGTTAGTTTGTAAGTTTTAACTAAAATATTGTTTTCAATAAATTTAAGTGGGTTTTCTGGTACCTCCTTTCCCACAAAACACAATCCCAACACTCAATGTAAAACAAAAATTTATAACAAATACAATAACACAATGTTCAAGCGCACAACGCAATAACACACATACTCAGATATACACTCCCCTTGTGAGTAAGAGCTCTGATAAAAACCAACCATGTTGTCCGCACATTAGTATTAAGTGTTAATGTAACATAAGAAAAATAAATAAAGAAAATTGAAAATGAAAAATAAAATGAGCTGCCGTACAGAGTCGTTGGTCAGGAGTTCTAGCCCAGACTCCGCCGGCATTTTTCTCTGTATGACTTTTTTATTGTAAATAAAATATAAAATTATTTACTATTGCAGCATTCACTCGGATGGTAATTATTATAAAAGTGATTGAAACATAAAGGTTTCCTGCAATGAGAGCAGCATATAAATGCTGCTTTTTGCAGAAACAAGGACCTTTCAATATTACTTGAGAAAAACAGACTTCATTTACATTCATGAAAATGTCCTTGTCATCTGTAAGTCCGGATGCGTGCCAAGCATATTTAATCATTTTGCTGAAGATCGGTGCTGATAACTGATGGTGAATTATAGAATGTATGTATTTTCGAGCTTTCACTATTAACCGATTCATCAGGAATCACAGAAAAATCGATATTTGCTATCTCCATATTCATTTCGATGAAAATAAATATTTAAAATGTAGGTATTGCCAGCAAGTAGCGAGAAAGAACTCATTATGGTGGCGTTTTACTTTGTATTACTTTGTTTATAGTTGCGTTTCAGACTCCAAAAATTTAATAAAAGAGAATCAAAAGAGCGGGAATATTTAATTTTAAAATATTTTATATTATATAAATTTTACAAATTTTTTAATAAATATTATTAAATTTATCAAATTTTATTTAAATTTGCAATAAAAAAAACAATTTTTTTTTTATGCAGCAGAAAAAAGACGACGGAGTACGGGCTAGAACTCCTGACCACTGGGTCTGTGCGCCAGCTCATTCATTTTCATTTTCAACTTTCTTTATTTATTTTTATTTTAATTACAATAATACTTATATACTAATGTGTGGACAACATGGTTGGTTTTGTCAGAGCTCCTACTCACAATTGGAGTGTATATCTGTGTATGTGTGTTATTGCGTTGTGCGCTTGAACATTGTGTAATTGTGTTTGTTATAAATTTTTGTTGTACATTGCGTGTTGGGATTGTATTTTGTGGGAAAGGAGGTGCCAGAAAACCCATTTAATAAATTGAAAACAATATTTTTGTTAAAACTTACAAACTAACTTTACTATTTTAAAATATTTACATATTTGTTGGTGATGGATGTACAGTTTTGTGTATGAGAATATGTTTTGTTTTGTGTTGTGTAGTGTGCGTGTGTGTTAGTAGTGTACAGTGTTGTTGTGCGTGTTAGTGTTATGTGTTCTGGTCATGAAACCCCCCTAGAAATATGGGTAAGTTTTGATAGAGTAACTTGTGTTTGAGTTTACTTGTAGTGTTGTTGTCGCGGATTTGTGTTATGTTTTTTATAAGTGTGTTTGAATTATATTGTGTATTTTTGTAAAATTTTTGTGATGTTTCTTGTATGTAATCTGTAATGTATGGTATGTTAGTGTCTTCGTGTAGTTGTGTAATTCGGGTGTAACGTCCAGAGTTGGTCGCCAGTCTTAAACATTTGTTTTGAAGGCGTTGCAGTGGTAGTGTGGTGGTGCATACATGATGATGGGGCGAATGATTGATTTATATATGAGTAATTTGTTTTTTAATGTGAGGGAGCTTGACAAGTAAAGGGTAGAGGTTGCGAATGACGGCGCGTGCTTTTGATAGTGTGTGTTTGATGTGTTGATGGTGTCTTAGTGTTTTGTTTATACCAAGGTATTTTACGCAGTTAGTGGGTGTAATTTTTTGTTTGTGTATTTCTAGTGGTGTGATTATTTTGTTGTGTGTAAATTTACGTGTAAAGACTATGGTTTCGGTTTTGTTAGTGTTTATGTATATTTTCCATTTGTTCCAGTAGCGCTCCAGTATGTTTATATGTATTTGTGTTTGTTTTGTGGCTACTTGGGCGCTAAAGGAGTGTGTATATATGGCTGTGTCGTCTGCGTATTGTGCAGTGTGTGTGTTCGGGAATGTAGGGATGTCACTGGTGAATAGGTTAAAAAGTTTAGGACCAAGGACGCTGCCTTGCGGAATTTCTGCTACTATAGGTTTAGGGGTTGAATGTGAACAATTAATTTTGGTTGTGAAGGATTGGTTTGTAAGGTAGGAATAAATAAGTTTGGTTAGTGTGGGAGGGAATCGGAAGGAAATAAGGCTTTTTCTATGTCCAGTAGGGTCATGACCGTGACCTTATTTTTATTGAATTGGGTCGCGATATCGGTTGCAATCCTGCACATCTGCTGCACCGTGCAATGTCTGGCTCGGAAGCCAAACTGGTGATCAGGGGTGAGTTTTTGTTCTGTGTCGATATCGTTGGTTAGCTTGGATAGGGTATTTATTTATTTTATTTAGGCTTATGGGGCGGTAACTTGTGGGTGAGTGCGTATCTTTATTTGGTTTAAGGCCAGCCATCCACTGCGCTACGCCACCGCTCTGAAAAAGTATCATTTTTTTTTCTAGAAAACAAGATGTGAAAACTTTGAATGCGATTTTCTCGAGTTTTCTTGAGAAGTGCATAAAACGGCAAAATTTGTATCATTTTTATTGCGTCGCCTACCATCTGGCAAAATTTCAGCCAAATCGGTGACCCACACTACGTGGTTTCCCCTTGTTAGTAATTTCAACCCTCAAAAGATCTAACACGGTCTAAACATATCTTTCTACTTGACCATTGCCACGAGGAGCACTTTAGGCAATAAGGTATTGCACAATGTTAAAACTAGATAATAATTCTTTTACAGACTGATCGGTAAAATTAGTGCCTCTATCACAAACAAATCTTGTTGTAGTTCCAAATAGATTTAGGTAAGTTTGTTATTTCTTGCAAGTTTCTGATCCAGACAATGTTTTCAAGGGGATTAAGAATAAAAATTTTGTAAAAGCGTCTAAAACATGGTCCTTAAAACTCTCCTCACTAAACCACTATGACAATTTCCTTTGGAAGCTCACCAAAAACCTTAAAAAACAATCCACTACAATACCCGTGAGTAACAAACGCAACCACAGCGGCTTCTGACCCTGAAAAGGCAGAAGCCATTGCTAACGAACTAGCGAACGTACACGTAATTGACACACCGCACACACATACGAATAAGCAAATCCTACAAGAGTCAAAACACTTTTTAAGCACAACACACAAAAGAAGACACACAATCCTAGAAAAACCCTTTACGAACTTCACAGAACTTACCAAATGAATCCGCACCCTGCCCAATCGCAGGGCTCCCGGAACAGAGCGCATAGAAAACCTAATCCTAAAAAACCTATCCAGAAAATACATCATACAATTAGCGTAAATCATAAATTCCATCATTAGTCCTCACCATTTCCCCGCTGCATGGAAGAATGTCAGAATCCACCCCATCAAACCAAATAAAGATTCCCACCACTCAGGCAATTATAGACCAATTATCCTCCTTAATACCCTCTCCAAACTGACCGAAAGGGTTATCCTATACCGGGTAGACGATATCGATACAGGATGAAAAATTACCCCCGACATCCAAATGAATTTAGGGCTAGGCATAATACTGTTCAGCAAGTATGCAGGATCGCAACCGATATCGTTATCCAATTCAACCACAGCAAAGTCACGGTCATGGCCCTGCTAGACATCGAAAAATCTTTCGACAAGCTTTGGGTAACAGGGCACCAAGTTAATTAATAACCAGTTTCCATCAATCCTAATAAAACTTATCCACTCATATTTAACCAACAGATTCTTCTATACTAAAATAAACAACTCTCTTTCAACCTCTAAACCCATAATGGCAGGAGTCTCCCAAGGCCTTGGACCCACATTATTCAACCTCTACCTAAACGATTTCCCCACTTGCACACGAATACGGCTCTGTACGCAGACGACTCAGCCACAAAAACCGAAACCATTGCTTTTTCACGCAAATTCACAATAAACAAAGTAATCACACCACTACACATACACAAACAGAAAATAACACCCACACACACGGTTAAATACCTTGCACATACCTATATCAAACACTACGACACGGCCAACACATGTCACACACAATTAAAAAAGCACAACACGTAATCCGAAACCTCTACCCTCTCCTTGTTCAAAATAGTTCCTTCTCAACAAAAAATAAACTCCTCATCTACACCGCCATCATTCGCCTTATACTATCATATACAGCTCCAATTTGGTGTAACGCTTCGGCAACCGCACTACTGCCATTACGTCTTCAGAACAAATGTCTGTGCTTGGCTACCAGCTCTGAGCGGTACACATGTTTAACACGCCTACACGAAATCACAAACATACATAAAGCAATATCGCAAAATTTTTATAAAACACAGTTACACTTTTGAATATATATTTTAATAAGAATGGCAACTCAACGAGAGTTATTGTAATACCGTTTTCAAGATTAATAAGTGCTGTTCCTAGCGAGATTCTTAGGAACCACAATAAAAAATAGGGAACGAGTAAGTTATCTCTTTTTAGCAAAACTTTCCTGCATGTATGATTTGTATTTTATGTTGTCAACAGAGAAAGAAAGTATCGGCATTTTTGCAGATAGGAATTAAAGTTTGGATAAAATAATGTTGTGAATATAATTTTAGAAGTATGTATGTACATACATTCTTATGTGTTTAGTAAAATTTTCATTTTTCTGTCAAAACATTGCGTCTCGAGCAAATCTTAACGTTTTCGATTCTAATAATAACATTTTGTGTATTTTACTTTTTCCCAACAGCGCTATCATGTACATTTAGTGAGGCAAACAATCTTCAATACCCGTAAACCAATCGAGATACTCATTATTAATTTCTAACACTATTTGAGTAATCAATTTCTGCTTAAATCCTACTACATGTTCTTTCGACTCATAAAAATTATTAATAATAAACAAACAATCTTTCATAATCTTAACAACTATATTTGTCGGTCTATTGGATTTGATTCACCATAATCTCGTAAAATAGTTAATATTTCTGATTTATCATCTTCTGTTGCAGCTTTTCGTAAATTACTATCTGTTGTTACAATATTTACATTGTCAGTTATAATTTCATCACTATCTATTTAAGAAATATCTTTCGAAAATTCGTCATTAGAAATTGCGGAAACACTTTCAGCAGTTTCAGATAAAATTAATGTTTTGTCGGTATCTATTTCACAATTAGTGGTACCTACAGCATCAAGCATTCGTATAAACACATTTTGTTGCAAAGTTTGTCGAAATGATCTGGTAGTTGAATTATCACTATATCCACCTCTGTTTCTTATAACTGAGAATAAGTTCTATAGCGGATCCTGTTATAGCCTATTCGTTAAAAGAAAAAAAATTCCGTCATTATTGTAATCTTCAAATGATTTCAATATCCCTGATATTGTTTGGAGGAAACCATTATGGCAGTAAATGTTATGTCTTTCATTGTTGCTTTTATTATAGACTTTTACTGATTGAAAATATTTGATAGCATCCGTCAGTGTTTTTTTTACCAATAAATTGCTGTTTGATAATGCGCTCCGATATGAATTTCTGTCTCGCAGAACCTGGTTGATTAAAGAATCAAATATAACGTTTTGGGATAAACATGTCTTTCGGTGATTTTCGTGAGAGCTTAAGGGGGCATTCACCTTTAGCGTTTTCAAAAAATCTATTTTTTTTTTGCAGAATAGGACACTTTGAAGTGTTGACTATGGGTTGCTGAAGCCGTTTTTCGAAATTCGAGTTGAAAGTATATGAAATTGCGATTTAAACAAAACAATGTTTTTGCTCATAAACGGCGTATGCGCGCGCGTCAGTTCGCTTGCGTATTTTTAAACGCGTTTTTCTCGAAACTATATTTTTTAAATCGCGCGGTAGAATATCTCGACAACGAATTAACCGATTTAACTCTCGATAAACGCATCTTAAAAGTAATAAAATTCTCTAGAAGTTGATCCTTGACGAAGTGTGTCCGACGATTATTAATATTTTTTAAGGCCCGCCAAAGTAGAAAAAAGTGGCAAAAAATGACACTTTTCGTACGATGGTGGCCATTTTGCTAATTATGGTCCACATGGACCATCCGAGGATCAATTCCTAGACAATTTAATATTCTTTAAAACCCATTTCAGGGTCCCAATTTCAGACAACTGGGACCAGAGTTATGCTACCGCGCGCCAACCAATGCTAAATTGAGCTGCCCACTTTGGACGTGGACATCTGTGCCGGGGCTGAACGCACCCGACTTTAAAAAATATCTTATTAAAGAAAAAAGTTGAATAAATACGATACAAAAAACCGCGTGCGAATATCTCGAACGTACCCTGAGAAAAAAAATGTCAAAAAACAGCCATTTTTTCGTGCTCTTAAGGTGAATGCCCCCTTAAGCATGCTGTGATTGCTTGTCCATATTGTACATTATTCGCACATCATTCCATGATACCCGGTGACCATCCACAAAAATATCTGTGGAGACAAGATTGTTTCTAATGGATTTTATTAAATGTGGCGTGGCATACAATGCATATATTTTTCTAGAATTAAATGTAAAAAATGGTTTATCTTTGGAGACACTAAGCAATGTATATGCTTTTCGATTATTTGTTCCCTGGTCGCACAAAATAGCAGCTACATTTAATCCAATTTTTGTGCATTTTAAAATATGTTCTTCTATTAATTTTTTTAAAATATCTTCTTTCATCGGACCACATGAAACATAGTACGATAATGGTTGTTTCCATCGAGCTATTAAACCGCGAGCCATAAATACGAGTCCATGGTTCGCTATATCCTGAGTTCTGCCCAAATCACCGACATCTTGGTATCCTTCAATCAAATCCTGTGTTCTATTGTATTCCAGAGTTCTTTTAATACTTAATTCATCAAACAGAAGAACAAAATGTCGTTCTGCAGGTTCCAAAACTGAAACTTTATACTCAAATTTTTTTACAAGAGATTTGTTTAAGCCGCTATTTAATTGAAACACTTTCTAATTGTACGTGTGGCTGGAAAAGATAATTTAGATTTTTGCGCATATGTTTATAAAGTGACGGAGATTTATAAAAGTACGACAAAGCTAATCTTTTTCCATTCTCAGTCCATTTTGTCCTTGGTTTTTTTAATTTACTTCTAAGCACATTACCTGTAGATTTATTGATTTGTTTTCGTAATCTAAAACGTTGAACTCTTTTCGTCGCCAATACTCGTGACTGTTTCTTAATTCTCTTACAATATTTATTTTCGGTTAGACTAATTAATTTTGGTGGAGTTACTATTTGTAATAAAACTGGCGTATTCGATGCAAGTGGTGTCGGACAACTTCGTTTGAGTAGTATGATATAATGTACCTCTTTTTCAGTAGGAGATGGAGATCGCTGTCGTTTTTCAATTAAATTAAATTTATTTGAATTTTTATTGGCTGTTTCACATGAAGTTCGATCGATGGTGCCGCTGTACTCATAGATCGTGATGTTTCAGCAAATAATGATATGGCGCAGAATGTTTTACGAGTCTCTTTTTTTTGCCACTTGAAGCACTTAATATAAACTCGGGTTTAAAATGATTTTTACAAATAATTTAAGACACTAATTTTTCATTTTCTAAATCTAATAAACGCGCATTGCCACTATTTTCAATCCATATAGATAATCGCTTTTCATCAGTCGTTGGAAATGTAAAAAAAGATAATGTAGGATTATTTTTTCTACTATTTCGGCAATTTAAATAAACACAACAATGCGATGCCGTTGTCATTTTCACTAGTGAATTATAACATTCCACTAATGAGAACAACAATACCGTAGTTGCATGATATCATGTAAAATTAATATTTGTTTTTGTTGCTTATATGTGTATGTCGATTTGCACTGCCACGTATTTATGATCAAGTTAAATTGAATTTATACGAATTTATTAATTGATCGTATGAGATCTAAGCTGTGACTGACTCTTCCTGTTCGTTCCCAGTATTCATAAAGTTAGTTTGATACTGTAGATCGTGGGATTTGCTAGTCAGTGCTTTATTTAAGCTGAGTTATCAGTTTTATAAACAACGTTCTTTTAATTGTTTTAAAAATGCTTACTAGGTTGCACGTATATATCGGCATCAATACAGATTAAATTAAGTGCGGAAATGATTATCATACAAAAATGTTATTACAAGTTCTGTTATTTTTCTAACTAGATCGATGATACATAACAATCAACTAACAATGCTTAGGCCGGAATTAATATAACCCAGCAATAAATTAATCTTTAATAGCCAAAAAAAGTGGGTACGGCACTATCTGTAAAAACAACGCGGCAATAAGGGTGTTATGAACCCTCTATCTAGTTCGAATAATAACAGTGTTTGCATTAACAATTTTGTATAATAATCATTTCATTCATACAATTTAATCTGTTGTACATACATACCGATGTAACAAGTCAGGTCCGCGGATGTTAAACGTCTTCTTAATTTATTGTTTTCCGGTTCTTTGTTCCGTAAACGGTCTTTTCTAAATTTTTGTCTTGTGTCCATATCCGCCCTGCACAAGTGGGCAGTCAAGGAATGGTGCTCCCGGCCAGGGCATCGCTTTTCTTCGAACTGCACATTTGTCAGTTTTGTTTAAATGTCAAGTTCTTTCTCTTGGAAATTGCGTATGACATCCGCTGATCTGGCTTGGGTACAAGGTTGTGGGTGGGCTACCGCCCTTCAACCCTCGGACCTGGAGGACCAAAAACGACGCCAAGAGCGGCAGTCTGGGTCCGGGTCTCGAGAAGTCGCGACGTAATTTTGTGTTTTCATATATGTTCTTGCTAACTTTGTTTTTATGTGTATCGTTCTATGTATCGATTGTCTTTCATTTTTTTTTCAACTGTTAATTAAACGTTATTATCATTTTTCTCTTATCAAATAATTCTTTCATTTGGAGTTTTCTGTGGGTGATTTGTGGTCTGTAAACCTGAGTAACTCAGAAGCCGCAGGATATAGGAGTAACCAGCGACCTCAGGTAAGAGAACCGAAACATACTAGTGTAATAGAATAATCTTCGCCAAAACCCCCGCTCGTTGTTACACCGATATACACATGCAACCTAGTAATCATTATCATAACACTTTAGAAGAATGTTGTTTATAACAATGACACTTCAGCTTAAATAAAGCACTAGCTTGCAAATTCCACGATCTACAGTGAAACTAACTTTATAAATACTGGGGACGACCAGAAAAAGTTAAGTGGATCTCATACGGTAATAAATGCAATGGCAATGCAAATCGACTTATACATTTAAATATATATATACATAAATATATCGATAAAAAATTTAACTGAACTATTTTACTCGTTGATTTTATTCATTTAAAACCAAAAAGAATTTTTTTTAAACAAAAATAAATATTAATTTTACCGTGAACAAGGGAAATATGCACGATCAACGCTGAGAGATATGTTTTCTTATGGCTAGAATCGGTGGTGCATTTATTTTGAGGCATTACGCCTATATGTGGGGATTAATCAAAAACCAAAATAAATCCGTTAATGGCAATTGAATAAGCTTCGTGATATTGTGTGTGAATAATAGCAAACATAATTAACCTAGGATCTGTTGCGCTGCTAGAAATAATCTAGCAATCTTTGTTGAACTTTTTGAATTGAATTGAATTTGTTTTATGCTAAATATTACTGAATTTTTTAAATAATTATATTTTAATTTAGGAAAAAGATTTTTTTTAAAAATACACAGTGTTTAGTTTCACTAATTTAACATTTAATGACGACTAGTTTCACCAACTATGTGGCATCTTCAGGTCTTAACTCTAAACTAAAACTAAGCATCGAGAACTAGGCTATTTATATTTACTTAAAACTAACACTATGGGGGGTGGGTTGTCCCCAGAAATCAATGAGCGATCTAACTGGTCATTCGGACAATTGTTGGTTTTATTATTCTTACATTTAATTATTTCTAGTGATTCTAGAATTGTCAACTTTTGTCCTTTTTCTTGTAAATGAAGCACTGTAGGTTTATTGGTTTCTGTTAACTTATGTCCAGATGTGATTAGATGGTTTGCAAATGTTGAATCGGATTTGTTTAGTCTATAAGATCTTATATGTTCTTTGATTCTGATATTGAAGTTGCGTCCTGTTTGACCACCTTCACATTCGTCGCACTTTAATTTATATATGCCGGATTTGTTCATGATGTCTGTTTTTTCTTTGTTGTTGCACAGAGTTTTCTTTAAGTTGTTACAGGTTTTAAACGCTACTTTAGTTTTATTATATGTTATGTGTTCACCAATAGTATAAGAAATTGTGCCAAAATAAGGTAGTGAGATATAATTAATCGGTTCTTTGTTACAAATTTTGGGGTATAGGAGTGTTTTTATATTTTTGTTGTGATGTTTATTTATTATGTTATCTATTACTTTTGTATTGTACCCATTGTTTTTAGCAATTTGATGTATGATATCAACCTCTTTTTACTTTCTTATACGCAGTATAAGTAAGTATTGTAATCATGAAAAATTTTGATCTCGAGATTTTAGCGGAAATATATCTTTTGACCTTCCCTGAATTGAGTCTGACCATTTTTGAGATGACGTCTGTCTGTGTGTCTGTGTGTGTGTGTATGTGTGTATGTGTGTGAGTCTGTCTGTGTGTATGTGTGCGCTCTACAGCCTAAACGGTATAAGATACAGTTATGAAACTTCAAACTTAAGACTTGTATGTGCCTGGGAGAAAAACCTCCTATTTTGAAAAGAATACTCCCACAGGAAGTGCATGTTTACTCTATTCATTTTTTGCATATTCTGCTATAACTCAAAAACGGTAGTTTTTACAGCAAAATTTATAGAATGAAAACAATAGATATTAATATTTCGCTTAACTTTTATCTGAAAATATTTTTCAAATAAGGTACTGGTTTCAAAAAAAAGAATGTTGTTTTAATATTCTGCTTTAACTCAAAAATGGTAGTACTTACAGCAAAATTAGTAAGAATGAAAATAAAGATTTTAATATTTCGCAAATATTTTATTTGAAAAGTATATTCAGAAAAGGTACCGGTTACAACAAAATTTAAGTTATTTTCAATATAACATTCAATACTTCTCACGTCTATTAGTGGACGTTATGCCTATATAATTGTCCTCCGGTAGTAGTTGATCTACTCGCAACGGCATGTCTGGCGCTGATCCACATACAAGTATACACTGACGTACTACGTAATGTAGTGCTACTTCCGCACTAAAGGTGGCTACCATAAAAATGTCATCCACTATTACACGACTACGTAAATCATACATGTACGACAGTTCGTGTATTGTTACTGATTGTTTCATTTGTATATAATTGCGGATATATTTAGCGGACGATATTTTTGCAATAATGGTAGTAGTTGGATAATTTATAAATAATAACATGTTTAAAATAATTTAATATATAGTATAATAATATATTAAATCTGTCGATGAACTTCATTATGTGTCTTTGGTTAGATCGTTAGTATTTATAAAACTTTAATATATTTCAATTTTTTTTTAATTCTAACGATTTAATTAACATGCGTATAAGAAAGTCCAGTGACAGACACGTCAGCTTTTTATCTTTGTTTTACTCATGTATTCACCTATACCCCGATTGATATAAAAAGGGCCTACATCTCTTATCAAAACACAGTCGATCACCGTTAGCGTGAAGCAAAAGACCGCACCGTATTCGATATACTCTCCGTATTCTCCGTTGCTATTTCTATAGCCCCGATGCCGAAAAACACTTGGTGAGACAAACTAACTGCCGTATTTATTTGCATTACTGGGTTTAACTGTTCTTAAGGTATCTCGCCGGCGTGTCCGCCAAGAGATTACCAAGTAGTTTCTATCTAGTACCTGCAGGTGTGTCCACCGAAGGTAAAACTCTGTCTATCTGTTCTCCAGGTATCCTGCCGGCGTGTCCGCCAAGGGATTACCTAGTAGTTTCTATTATAGTACCTGCAGGTGTGTCCACCGAGGGTAAAACTCTGTCTATCTATTCTCCAGGTATCCTGCCGGCGTGTCCGCCAAGGGATCACCTAGTAGTTTCTTATTATAGTACCTGCAGGTGTGTCCACCGAGGGTAACCACTGTGTAACTGTCTCCAGGTATCTCGCCGGCGTGTCTGCCAAGAGATCACCTAGTAGTTTCTTATTATAGTACCTGCAGGTGTGTCCACCGAGGGTAACCACTAGGTTTTGGTAGGGTAACTTGTGTATGAGTTTACGTGTGGTGTTGTTGTCGCGTATACGTGTGATGTTTTTTTATTAGTGTGTTTGAGTTGAGTAGTGTGTTTTTATAAAATTTCTGTGTTATGTCATGAATGTATTCTCTCATGTATGGTATGTTGGTGTCTTCGTGAAGTTGTGTAGTGCGGGTGTACCTTCCAGAGCTGGTCGCCATTCGTAAGCATTTATTTTGGAGGCGTTGCAATTGTAGTATGGTGGTGTTCGCTGCGTTACACCAAACCGGGGCTGCGTACATGATGATGGGACGGATGATGGCTGTGTAAATGAGGATTTTGTTTTTTGTGGATAGGGAACTGTTCTTAACTAGGACAGGGTAGAGGTTGCTGATGACGGCGCGTGCTTTGTTTGATGCATGTGTGATGTGTGGGCCGTGTTTTAGTGTTCTGTGTAGCTGTATTCCTAGGTATTTTACTGTGTTTGTGGGTGTGATTTTTTGATTGTGTATTACAAGTGGTGTGACTATTCTGTTGTTTGTGAATTTACGTGTGAAGACTATGGTTTCGGTTTTGTTGGCGTTTATGTTTATTTTCCATTTCTCCCAGTATTTTTCTAGAATGTTTATGTGTATTTGTATTTGTTTAGTGGCTACTTGGGCGTTGAATGAGTGTGCGTATATTGCGGTGTCGTCGGCGTATTGTGCTGTGTGTGTATTTGGGAACGTGGGGATGTCGCTAATGAAGAGGTTGAACAATTTGGGGCCAAGGACGCTGCCTTGTGGGATTCCTGCTACAATAGGTTTAGGGTTAGATAGGGAGTTGTTAATTTTGGTGCGAAATAATCGGTTTGTGAGGTATGAGTATAAAAGTTTGGTTAAAGTGGGAGGGAATCGGAAGGATATAAGTTTGGCCATGAGCCCTACTGTCCAGAGCGTGTCGAAGGCTTTTTCAATGTCCAGTAGGGTCATGACCGTTACTTTGTTTTGGTTGAATTGGGTCGCGATATCGGTTGCAATCCTGCACACCTGATGCACCGTGCAATGTCTGGCTCGGAAGCCAAACTGGTGGTCAGGGGTGAGTTTTTGTCCTGTGTCGATATCGTCGACCCGGGAGAGGATGATTTTCTCAGTTAGTTTGGATAGGGTATTTAGTAGGCTAATGGGGCGATAACTAATAGGGAGATGGGGGCTTTTTCTTGGTTTGAGGATTGGATGGACTGTAGCAGTTTTCCAGGCAGCTGGGAAGTGGTGAAGTTTTATTATTGAGTTTATGATGTAATGGAGTTGGACGATGGATTTTTTGGATAGGTTTTTAACTAGGTTATCAATTAGGTCTGGGCCGGGAGCTTTGCGATTGGGTAATGTTTTGATTATTTTGGCTAATTCGGATGGGGTTGTAAGGAGTCTGGCCAGCGTTTTGGTGTCAGTGTAATGCGGGGTGTTTAAATAGTGTAGTGTATCTTGTATGATTTTATTTTGTGTAGGTGAGTTTGGGGTGTGTGTTACGTGTATTTGTTCAAACGTGTTAGCAATCATTTCTGCTTTGTCTTCGTCACTTGTAGCTGTTAAGTTATTTTGTGTAAGGGTTGGGATTCTTGTATGTGGTTTTTTAAGTGTTTTTGTCAGCCGCCAGAGGAAGTTGTCATTAGGGTTGAGGGCGGAGAGTTTTAGGGACCATGTATTGTTTTTGTGTTCTTTTATTTGTGTTTTGATTTGTGTATTTAAGTGTTTAAGCTGTGTTCTGTGTGTGGGTAGGTGTGTCCTCTGCCATAATCTTCTGGTGTGATTGCGTTGTTTAATTAGCTGTGTTATAAGTGGTGGTAAGTTGAGTTTTTGTGGGTTTATTTTGATTTTATGTGTGTGTTTTTGTTTGGTTGTTTGTATAGCGTTTGTGAAGTGTTCTATTTGTGCATCGATGTCTTGTGTTGTGTGTATTTGATTGTTGATGGGGATGATCGTGTCAAGTGTTTTGCGGAAGTGCGCCCAATTTGTGTGTTTGTATGATGTGATTGTTTTAGTGGTGTTTTCTATGTGGTGGTTGGTTAGTTGGAATATGACTGGGTTGTGATCGGAGCTGAGTTCTGGTAGTGATACGGGCTGTGTGATGTTATGAACATTTTTATTGATGATGAGATCGATGGTGGACGGCGTACTTCCGTTTTCGGGGTAGTTTGTGGGTGTGTTTGGGTGCGATATGATTGCGACGTGTGAATTAATGTATGTGTTGAGTGTGCGGCCGTTAGTGTTTGTGGTGTTGCAGTCCCAGTTTAGATGTCTCGCGTTAAAGTCACCCACGACTAATGTTTTGTTTTTGTGTAAAAGTGTGGAAAGGTCTGTTTGTGTGAAGTTGTTTAATGGTCTGTTGTAAGCAGTGTAAATTACTGTGTTGTCTGCAAGTGTTATATTCAGTGTTTCTAGTGTAGTGTGTGGGTTTGCTGTGAGAGTGTGTGGTATGTTGTTTTTAACTAATATTGCAACGCCCCCGCAGGGGATCGGGCCCTGCTGTGGTCGATCAGCTTTGTAGGTTGTGTATCTGTGTGTGTTAAACTTGTGTGTTTGGTTAAGTTTAGTTTCGTTAAGTAAACAAATGTGTATGTTGTGTGTTTGGAGAAAATGTGTAAGTTCACCTACCTTACCCATAATTCCGTTGGCGTTCCATGTACAGATGTTTAGTGTTGTTTTGTGTTTAAATGTTGTATGTGTGCACATTTTTGGTGAATGACAAGAATATTGTGAAATGTTCGTTTTTATTTGTGGCCTTGCTGAGGGCGATGTTTAATGCTTTTACAGCTCGCAGCATGTTGGAGATGTTGATGGTGGCGTTTAGTTTCTCCATTTCGGTAAATAGTTCGGTAATGTCGTCTAAGTCATTGGAGGGTTCTTGGGGTTGGTTTTGAGTTTGTGTAGGTTGGGGTTGGGTTCGCTTTGGGGTTGGTAGGGGAGGGAAATCTTGAGTATTGGGAATTAGGAGTGCTTTGTGTCTGGGGGGTCGCGGGGGTTGTTGTTGTGGCTGGGGTAGTTTGTGGCTGGAGGGACGGGATTGCCAGTGGTTCTTGGAAGGGAGGGGGGCGTCCGTGTATTTGGGTAAGGGTTGAAGGGTATTATTGTTTTGGGGGATTTGTTTCAGTTTTTGTAGGTATGTAGGGCACTCTACATAGTTTGCTGGATGCGGCCCTGCACAGTTAGCGCACGTAGCTGGTGTGTCTGGCGTCTTTGTGCAGGTTTGCGTTAGGTGGCTCTGTGCGCACTTGAGGCACCGCGGTCGTAGGTGGCAGTTTGCAGTGGCGTGCCCCCATTGTTGACATCGGTGGCACTGGATGATCACCTTTTTATTCAGGTGTCTCTCCCACAGAACCTTTGTGTGGAAGATGTATTTCGTGTTTGACTGCCCGTTGAGTTGGTTTAGTGTGTGCTTGTTTGTTGTCGTTATTAGGAATAGGGGACGCCGGGTGTTCCGCATTCGGAAAACTTTTTCCACCTCGACCGCGGCTTTTTGGAGCTCGGTGTGTAGTTCTGCTGGTGCAGGGTCGTGGTCCAGGCCCTTCAGTACAAATGCGTGTGTTTTGGTTTGTCTGTTTGTATATGTGTAGTAAAGGAAGTCTTTGTCTGTGTTGATGTCGGTGATGAAGTTTTGTCGTTCCGTTTCGTTGTGTATGTAGATGTTGGTGTTATTGTTAGTGTATTTTATGTGGTAGCCCTTATGGGCGAATTTTTTTATGTATGTTGTAAGTCTGTCTGTGGTTGTGGGTGCGCCAGGGATGATTATGGGTGGGGGGAGTCGCGTTTTGCGGATTTGATTAGATGGAGGGTCGCGTTCATCTTCTGTGTCTTCGTTGTTTGTGTCGTCGTTGTCGGTGAGTGGCTGGTACTTGTTTCTTGTTTGTGTGGTGGACTTAGTCGTGGCAGTGGGTTTCGCGGTTCTTCTAGGAATTTTGAAGTTCCTGTCCTCGGCTGGGGCGTCTTCTCTTGGGCGGATTTGCGCTCTGGGGGCAAACAGTTGGCTTACCCTTACTTTGGGGGTGCCCTGTCCACTAGTGGTAGGTATTGGTGGGTCCGGTTCTGCACTGCGGTGCGGATTGGGAGGTTCGTCCTCCATTGGGGCGATTGTCTCCTCACTTGAATCTAGATCCAAGTGAGGGAACGGTTCCTGATTGGAAAAATCAAATATCCCCGGGAGACTCTCAAGGGATGATGTTGGGGTTGGAGAGTCGATGATTGTTCTCCCGTCTTGGCTGGATTTGCTGTTGGCGTTATTTTGTCTTGGCTTTAGGGCCAGTTTTGAACAGTGTTCACCAACGTGTCGTTGAACTCAGTACTTAGTTTGTTAATAACAATACTGAACAAAAGTTAACTTGTTAAACACAATTTATAAAACTGTCTTTGCTGCACGCTCTGTATGGTAAATAAATAAATAGATACGTCTACTCGGCATGAAGTTAAGACTCCGACTGATCCGTAGTCGGCTACGCTAACGCGCCGCTACGGCTTACTTATAATATAACATACATCTTAACTTATAAATAACGAGGGTTTTTAACATCGGAAAAACATACTTCGTTACAGTACAGGGCTTTAAGGCACTGTCTCCATATTCTGTAACCTAGCTAATCCTTTGTATAATGTCTTGTGGTATCGGTATGACATGTTGTATTTTCATAATGCAGGTATAAAGGACGTCCAGCCGACGCCCAAACCTTAGGCGCCGTTATAACAATTGACGTGAGCGTAGGCTGTCGTAGCGTCAAGTCAACAGGCCATTTTAATAGAATAATTTTAATTAGCTTTTAGTATTGTTTTTCTAAATATATAAATATAGTATTTTATATCCGACTTATATTTATATCTATGTAAGAAAAAGCCCTCTTATAAAATAGTTCAATGTGCAGGCGGATAGCTGGTTGTGTAAATTCTATTTATTCTCCAACTTATTACGTTTTAAAAACAGTTTATTTTATGTACAGTAGTACAGACAACTCAGACAATTCTAAGACAACTCTATCTTTAATTATTATTATGTTCTATATATAACATTTCCTTGTTTACTAGACAATCTTATATCTAGTGTGATTATTACATATCTGTTATGAGTAATGCATAAGTAATCCTTTGTTTATGTCTATATAACTCCTCCATCCCGAGATTCAAGCTTAACGGGATAGTGGTTTTCTCGTGGTTGAATAATTTTCAGTTTTAACATTTGATTTTTACATAGTTTAATTGATATTATAAGTAGTATTATAATTATAATGCCAATCATACAATATTTAATTATTCAGTGAGTTAAAAGGCGGTTTGTTTTAAATTCGGGTATCTACTTGGGAACTTCTTTTAAAATATTCATTTCTTTTACATGCTCTAAGTTAATAGTGAAATTTAATTTATTCTTTTCTTTAAGATCAAATTTATAATTAGCTATTATAATGGGTTTTCCATTAATAGTATTTGTTTTAACATTTTTACCGTTAATTTTACATTTATTATTTTGCACCAAGTAAATCCCTTTGTTATTTATGTATCCTCATATTCATTATTACATTTAATATTTATTTTTTCATTTTACTTATTTAGTATGATTATAAAATTAGTATTACTTATTTGTAATACATTTTCTTTAAAATCATAAATGTTTATAAAAGTGCAGTTATAATTTTCCTGGTTGATTATTATTTGATACATACATGATTTCTCATTTAATTTATGACCTAGATTATTACAATAATGTATTTGTTTTATTGGTCTGAGTCTAGTTCGTGTAATTCTTTATTCACTTTTAACACTTGGGTTTCTTTTTGCAATATGGACATATTCTTTACACAAGGGTTGGTATGGGTGTCAATTGCATTAAATCGACTTCATTATCAAGGTAAAGTGGCATAATAACAAGTACATGAATATATTAATTTATTAAGATTACAGAAGCTTAGTGATATTTCAATATTATTTATCATGAACAGAATTGAGTTGTAAAATAGTATTATTTGATTAATTAATTCTTTTGTGAACAATGTTGTAATATCAATGAAGTAAATTACCATAACTACAAAGAATAACAGTCGAAGACATATATACAACAAATTAATTCAGTTGTCATATTTATTTAATTGTATCAGTTATTTCAATATAAAAAGTTATCAAGTATCTCTAGTGTATTCTTTAGCAATTTACAACAGGTTATGGGCCCAGGGATGGCATCAAACATTTATCAAATTGAAAAACTCGACGCCAAAAATTTTGAGTCATGGAAGTTACAAATGAAAATGATATTGATCCACTCTGATTTGTGGGAGTATGCAGCAGGTACTTTAGTGAGACCGTCCGAGCCATTTGAAATTGTATCTTGGGATAAAAAAGATAGTAAAGCTCTTGCTACAATAATATTAGGAGTATCCACATCATTGCTGATTCACGTAAAAAGTTGCAAAACTTCAAAATCTGCATGGGATATTTTGGATGACGTTTTTCGTCCTAAAGGACCAGCAAGAAAAGTCTCTATTGTTAACCAATTGTTACATATCAAAATGAAGAATGATCAGAACATTCAGGAACATGTTACTAATTTTTTCGAAATAATAGATAAACTAACAGAAATTGATTTTAGTATACCTGATGAATTTCTATGCATTCTGTTGCTATGTAGTCTGCCAGATGAATATGACATTTTTCGAACTGCAATTGAATCACGAGACAACTTACCAAATCTTCAAACATTGAAAATAAAGATAATTGAAGAAGGTACTAAAAGACAGGAAAAATCATTGGAGGTACTGGATGAAAACGCATTATATACAAAATATGTCAATAATGTCAAGAAAGATAAATCAAAAAACTTTATGTTCAAATGCAATTATTGTAAGAAAAAGGGACACAAAATTGCAGATTGTTGGTTTAGAAAAAGGGACATTAATGCTAAAACATCTATTGTCACTGAATTAAAAACGGATGCTGCCTTAGGCATGAAATCCAAATTGAAATCGAAGATCCTTCAGCGAGATGAATGGTACATAGATAGTGGTGCAACGTCTCACATGTGTTCCAACAGAAAATGGTTCATCAAATTAGAAGCTCTAGAAAATAAAAATGTACAACTTGCTAATAATCAATCCATATCAGTAAGTGGAATTGGAACTGTACTTATAAAAGCAAAAGTAGGTAACATGCTGAAGAACTTCACACTTGAAAATACATTACTAGTTTCAAAACTACAAGGTAACCTAATTTCATTAAGTAAAGTTACAGATCGATCATATACATGATTTACTTATTGCTGATAAACTAGATCTTCTATCAAGTGCGATTAGTAAAAGATTACGCAAAACTCATTACAGATAAGAAGGATATAAGAAAAAGGGAAATTGCCTTTTTATGGCATAATAGATTTGGGCACTTAAATATGGGGCAAATGAATTTTCTACAAAGTAAAAATATGGTACAAGGATTAACATTTCAAAATGCAAACGCTATTACTTGTGATATATGCTTGAAGGGAAAACAAACTCAACAAAAATTTCCAAAAGAAGCTTCAACACGATGTACTAATATATTACAACTTATACATAGCGACATATGCGGACCCATTAAGATTGAATCAATTGGCGGAGCGAAATACTTCGTAACCTTTATTGATGATAAATCAAGGAAGCTATCTGTATATTTTCTAAAAGCCAAAAGTGATGTTTTGGATGCTTTTAAAAAATTCAAGAATTTATCTGAAAATCAAACAGGACAAAAAATACAAATCTTGCGAACAGATAATGGACCAGAATATTTGAGTATCAATTTTAAGAAATACTTGGAAGATAACGGCATCACAAGACAACTCACTGTAGAGTATACGCCACAACAAAATGGAGTTGGAGCCAACCGAACACTCACCGAAATGGCACGATGTATGCTTTTACAAGCTAATTTACCACCGTCTCTTTGGGCTGAAATGGTAAACACAGCAGCATATATCAGGAATCGCTGTCCTATAAAAACTTTGGAAGAAAAAACACCAATGGAAATTTGGAGTGGATTTAAGCCAAACGTAGGACATTTTAGAATAATTGGAAGTAAAGTTTATGCCCTGCAACATAATCAAAACAAATCTAAATTTTCTCCAAAAAGTAAAATATATACATTAGTTGGATATTCTGAAGAAAGTAAAGCTTATAAATTGTGGTCAAAAGAAAACCTCGTTCCATAATAAAAAGTCGAAATGTCAAGATTTTAGAACCTGACTTAAAAGTCCTTGAAATGCCAAAACAAGAACTATTTGACTTTACGCAAATTGAAGAAAATTATGAGGAATGTTCAAACGAAAGCAATGATGAACTAGAAAATCAAACTGAAGATCTAGATACTCAAACTAAAGAACTAGATCCTCAAACAAAAGTAGATAACCAAATGGAACCTTCAAAAAACCGAGGTAAGGGAAGACCACGAATACTAAGAAACGGTCGAAAAGGAAGACCACGGAAAGAATATTGCCAAAAAGTGGAAGAGATTAGTATAATAAAAGATCCAGAAACTGTAAAAGAAGCATTGAATTCAAAACAATCTTCAGAATGGAGGAACGCAATGTGTGAAGAATATAAATCATTGATTAATAATGAAACATGGGAATTAGTAAATTTGCCAAAAGGTAGGAAAGCCATCAACTGTAGATGGATATATAAAACAAAAAGGCGTGCAGATGGTTCGATTGATAAATATAAAGCAAGATTAGTAGCGAAAGGTTGTTCACAAGTCAAAGGAATTGATTATTTGGAAACATTTTCTCCAGTAGTACGACATAGCACTCTTCGACTTCTACTTGCACTTGCAGTTGAATATAATTTACATATTCATCAAATGGACGTAAATACAGCTTATCTGAATGGAGATTTAGATGAAGAAATATTTATGAAGCAGCCAGAAGGATTCACCAAGGAAAATCAAGAATATAAAGTATGTAGATTAAAGAAATCTTTGTATGGTTTAAAACAAGCAGGTTTGCAATGGTATAAAAAACTTACAGAAAGTTTAAAGATATTGAAATTGAAACAATTGATTAGCGATCAATGTGTTTTTATACAAAATGATGCAGAAATATCATTATTTTAGCTGTTTATGTTGATGACATCATCATTCTTAGTGACAGCTTGATTAAACTTAACAATTTGAAAATAAAATTAAGCAATATATTCAAAATGAAGGACCTTGGAGAACTTCATTATATATTGGGAATAGAAGTACAAAGAGACAAGGAAAATGGAACCATATCTATGCAACAAAGTAAATATATTGAAGAATTACTGATAAAATTTAATGCAAAGGATATTAAACCAGCTTCAACACCTTTGGATCCCAGTACAAAACTCTCAAAAGTTACAAAAGTTGACGGTAAAAATGTACACGTAAAACGTGAAGATTATCAAGCACTAATTGGATCACTTATGTACTTGATGGTTTCAACTAGACCTGATCTAGCTTACGCAATCAGTTTACTAAGTCAGTTTAATGAAGAACCTAAAAAACAACACATGAATGCAGCAAAACGTATCCTTCGATATATAAAAGGTACAAAGAATTATAAACTTGTATATAAAAGAAATAATCAACCAATCCTTGGATATGTAGATGCTGATTGGGCTGGAAATTATAGACGATCGAAAATCGTACTCCGGTACTACGTTTATATATGCAGGTGGAGCGATAAGTTGGGAATCAAAAAAACAAAGTACTGTTGCTCTTTCAAGTACGGAAGCTGAATATGGCGATCTCACTGAAGGTGCAAAACAGGCAGTACACTTTCATCAACTATTAAAGGAACTATACAAAAATATTGAGGAACCTATAAAAATATTTAATGACAACCAAAGTACAAATAAATTAGTACATAACGCAAATTTTCATGCTAGAACAAAGCATATTGATATAAAGTATCATTATATTCGCGAAATTATTCAAAGGAATGAAATAATCGTGGATTATTTACCGACAGAAAATATGACAGCAGATATACTAACAAAAGCACTAGGACCAAATAAACAAAAACATTTTTGTACAGAACTTGGAATTATATCAGAAAAACTATCCATAAGGGATGAATTTTTGTTTATAAATAATTGTGTCTGCATGATTCGAGATTTTAAATGTAACTGGTTATGTTTGAGGGAATTAATGGTTTCGTTGAATTGTTTAACGATTTTGTAGTTATAGTTATAATTTTGTTTAGTATTATTTTGAATAATATTTTGGTTATTTTTAAGTTCATGTATTAATTTGTAGTATTTTCGGCGTCTTCTGAATCTAAATTGCCTGTTATACTTTTTACAATTGAGCCTAAACCGTTTATTAATCCTCGTTTTTTTCTGGGGTTTCTATAATATTTAAGTTTTCAAATTTAATTTTAATCTCTTTTTTATAATAGTTTAACAGTTTTAGGTGATTAACATATTCTCGTTTTACTTGCTCTGTTTTGTTTGCTATTTTAATTTCTAACGCGTTTATTTGTTCATTTAAATCTTGATATTCGTCGTATAAGTTTTTAAAGTTGTAATTGTAATGTATTATATGTGTATTGATATAATATTTAGCTTTACCTAGATGACTAGTGATTGCACCGGGGTTGTGTATCCTTTAAGTGTTCTGTTGCTATTCCCGCTCCGAACGGGAGTTTTGATTTGGTTATGTTTGTTTCTTCTTCTTTTTTGTCTCGTTTAGAGATTACATCCTGTTTTGCTTTGGTTATGTTTGTTTTAGTTTTATTAAACAAAAGTGCCATTCTAGTTTTATGATTTTCGTTAAAGTTTTGTGCTAAGGGGATTTCTTTATTTAAATAAATTTCGTCTTTTCCTGTATATCCAAATATTAATTTGAGGGGTTTGAATTTTGTTACGGAATGAATTGAATTATTATATCCTAAAATTGCAAATTGAATATTTTCGCTTAATTCCAAATCTGAATATTCCTTTTGTACGTTAAGTTGTAAGTTAAATATTTGTTTCTTTAGTAATTTTCCTTGGTCTTTATAGTTTGGAGAGTTTGAATTTTTTGTCCTTTTCTGTGATTATTACACCTGTTTTATTTTGTATTGTCTTTACTTTGTGTGAAATGTATTTAGGTTTGGTAATTTTTCCTGAGTGTCTAATGTTTTATTTAACTAATATATCTTTTGTTGATTCAGCTAAATGTTAATCTTTTTTGTCTCGTTTAGAGATTACATCCTGTTTTGCTTTGGTTATGTTTGTTTTAGTTTTATTAAACAAAAGTGCCCTTCTAGTTTTATGATTTTCGTTAAAGTTTTGTGCTAAGGGGATTTCTTTATTTAATTCAATTTCGTCTTTTCCTGTATATCCAAATATTAATTTGAGGGGTTTGAATTTTGTTACGGAATTAATTGAATTATTATATCCTAAAATTGCAAACTGAATTTTTTCGCTTAATTCCAAATCTGAATATTCCTTTTGTACGTTAAGTATTCTTAGATGTTCTATTAAGGTTGAATGGAATCTTTCTACGTTTCTATTGGAATTAGGGTTATTAACACTAACAAAATGAATTTCTATTTTGTGTAGTTTCAGGTATTCTTTAATTAATTTATTATTAAATTCGACTCCGATTTTTTCGGGTATTAAATACAAAGAAAAGTACTGCAAAAGTTTTCTCGATGGTGCTATAATTTAATTCGTGTTCGCTTAATGTCCGACTTGCATATGCAATGGGAAGTTCTTTGTTGTCGAATTTTTGTGCTAGTGCGGCACCTAATGCAAAATTGCTTGCATCTGTGTTTAGGATAAATTGTTTACTGACATCTGGGTATTGTAATATGGGATCGTTGATTAATAGTTCTTTGCATTTTTCGAAACTTTGTTTATAATCTAAATTATCAATATTAATTCTTTCATTCTTTTTAAGGGCTTTTGTTAATGGTTTTGTTATTTGAGCAAAGTTATTTATGAATCGTCTATAATATCCTAAAAGTCCTTAAAATTGTTTAATTTCTTTTTGGGTTTTAGGTATCGGAAAATTTTTTATTGCAATTATTTTGCTTCGGTTTGGTTTAACTCCAGATGGGGTGACTACATATCCAAGATATTCAACTTCCTTTCTTAAAAATTCGTTTTTGTCTAACTGAATTTTGAGATTTGAGTCTCGCAATAATTTGAATACTTTTTTTTGTTTTGTGTGTGTTCTTCAAGAGAGTTACCAAAAATTATTATGTCGTCTAGATATACTGTCAGGATTATTTAATGTGGATACAACGCGGTTGAAATTAAAAACAATATGAACACAAATTAATTATATTTTCGGTCTGTTTTTAGAATAACGATACAACTGCTTGTTTTTTGTCTTACAAGGGAAAGCCACGTAGTGAGGGTCACCGATTTGGCTGAAGTTTTACCAGATGGTAGGTGACACAATAAAAATAATACAAATTTTGCCGTTTTGTGCACTTCTCAATAAAATTCGAGAAAATCGCGTTCAAAGTTTTCACTTCTTGTTTTGTAGAAAAAAAAATTGATACTTTATTGTGCGGTGGCGTAGCGCAGTGGATAGCGAGCTGGCGTACATCATGAACAAAAGTAAACACACAACAGTACAATACTCAAGCTTACAATGCAACACACACATAAACAGATATACACTCCTCAAGTGAGTAGGATCTCTGACAAAACGAACCATGTTGTTCCCACATTAGATTAGCATATAATGTAATAAAATTAATTAACAATAAAAAACTTTCAAAATGAAATGAATGGCGTACAGACCCAGTGGTCAGGAGTTCTAGGCCGTACTCCGCCGGCTTTTTTCTCTGTATGACTATATTTTTTTTTATTGTAAATAAAATATAAAATTATTGACTATTGCAGCATTCACTTGGATGGTAATTATTATTTTAAAATGTAGGTATTGCCAGCAAATGGCGTTTTACTTTGTATTGCTTTGTTAATTATAATTTTTTAATTTAATAATTAAATTTAAAATATTTCTAATATATAAATTTTACAAATTCTTTAATAAATAATATAAAATTTATCAAAATTTACATTTTATTTGCAATAAAAAAATCAAAAAAAAAAAATTTATACAGCAGAAAAAAGACGACGGAGTACGGGCTAGAACTCTTGACCACTGGGTCAGTTAAATATCAATTTTTTTCTACAAAACAAGATGTGAAAACTTTGAACGTGTTTTTCTCGAATTTTCTTGGCAAAATTTCAGCCAAATCGGTGCCCCACACTACGTGGCTTCCCCTTGTTAGTGACAATCAATAATAATCAATAATTATAAAAAACAAAAGTAAGTCATATGTTGCCATATTTGGCGTCTAATTTATACTAAATGAAGGGTGCGAAGTGCTAATATCCAACACGCCCCCTTAATTTGCGCCCGGAGTAGGTTTTAGTCCCAATCCAGTTAGGCATCTCTCGTGATCGCCCCTCGGTAAGGTCTTTGTGAAAATGTCTGCCACCATGTCCTCCGAGGGCAAATACGCGAGTGTAATGGAATAGTTCCTCAGCACGTCTCGAATGAAATGGTATTTGATGTCGATGTGCTTGGATCTTAAGTGATGCACTGGGTTTTCAGCTAGCTTCCCAGCACTTTGGTTGTCGTTGTAAATGGTGACCTTGCCCATGTCCTTGAATTCTAGCTCCGCCAGGAAATTCGATAGAAATGAGGCCTCCCTTCCAGCGTCGCTGACTGCCATGTATTCAGCTTCAGTCGACGATAAAGCAACGGTCCGCTGTTTTCGGGATTCCCAAGATATTGCAGCGCCTCCCAGGAGGAAAGTGGATTCGGCGTATGACCGGCGGTCCACCGGGCAGTTCCCCTAGTTAGCATCAACGAAACAAGTCAAGATGCTGTTATCTCCGGTGAATCTCAATTCATAATTAGCGGTGGCCTTCAGATACCTCAGCACGCATTTAGCAGCGATCCAGTGCTTCTGATTAAAACAATCATTGAACTGACTCAAAGAACTTACCGAATGAGCAATATCCGGACGCGTTGCTGTTGCCAGGTACATCAAGGCACCTATGATTTCCCGGTAAAAAAATGCGGCTTTTCGTTTGGGTCACCCCTTACTAGTTTTGAATTCGGGACCATTGGTGTTGCAACAGGGTTGCTGTCTGCATGTTGAATCTCGTGAGGATATCCTGATCGTACCCGCTCTGCGATAAGAAGATCTCACCGTTTTTACGGTTGATTTGGATTCCCAGGCAGTAGTCCGCCTCTCCGAGATATCGTACATCGGAGTGTTTCGATAAGGTCCTTTTTATGTGGTCTTCCCTGGTGCGATTGTTCGAGAAGATAAGGATGTCGTCTACATACAGTAGCACGAACGTCTTCTGGTCGGGGTCTACATAAATGTTCGCGTTTAAACCGATGCCCTTCAATACTTTGTCGATTTCGATGTTCCATTGTCGACAGGCTTGTCGTAGTCCGTAGAGAGCGTTTTTGAGTTTGCAGACTTTTTCCCCACCATCTCGAAGGTCCTGAAGCATGCCGAAAACCTTTTTTTGAAGATCTTTAATGCGATCTTTAGTCATCCGTTGTAGCATGTCTTCCAGGAGCGTAGGGGTGTCCATATAGATGTTCTCGTCGATTTTTCCGTTGAGATATGCGGCGGTAATGTCGAGCTGAGAGTTGTGCATGTCTTGTTTTGCGGCGACAGCCATTAGTAATCTTAATGAGTTAAGTCGGGCTACAGGAGCAAACGTGCCGTGAAAATCCACGCCAGGTTTCTGTAGGAAACCTCGAGCAACTAGCCTGGTCTTTCGCTTGTCCAATGACCCGTCCGGTGTTCACTTGTTTCTGAGAATCATTCGGCAGCCGATTACTCTCGCATCATCTGGTCGATCTACGATTTCCCACGTATTGTTTGTAATGAGATTTCGGATTTCAACGTAGATAGCGTCCTCTTACTTTAGCCTATCACTCCCTGAGATGGCCTTCGAGAAAGTTATTTCTGAAGCAACAGCGGCGAATTCTGCGTCTTGCCAGATTTCAGGTTCAGGCGAGTCGGCGATGACCGAGGTACTGATTTCGACAGTCTTGTACATTTTCTTTGGACGACCTGGTTCTCCAGTCCTGAGTTTCGAGGGTCTGCCAGGTGCGTGTTTGAGACCAGTCGTAGTTGGGATCCTCGTTCTCGATAATCTTACGTTGACTTCGGCCAATTATGACGTTTCCGGTCGAGTAGAGGTCTTCGAAGGTATCACGCCCATTCCTCGTATCTGTAGAGACGATGACCTCGTAGTTTTTCTCATGTCGTGTGTCATCCAAGAACTTGACGTCGCTTGAAGTATGGATTTTTCTCTCGCGAGAAACCAAGATCCTGTAGCTTTTTGACGAGGTTGGATATCCGACGAAGATTCCTTCCAACGCCTTCGTCTCAAACTTGCCCTTGCCTCCGGATTTGTCAAGCACGTAGGCCTTGCGGCCAAAAGTTTGAAGGTAGTTCAGCTGTGGTATTTTGTTGATCCATAGCTTGTAGGGTATTTCTCTGCCCAAACTCTTTGTCACACACCGATTGCGTATGTGACTGGCTGTGGCGATGGCTTCGGCCCAGAAAGAGAGGGAAAGTCCGGACTCAAATAACATGCACCTGGCAGCCTCCACCAAGGTCCGATTTTTCCTTTCAGCCACTCCGTTCTGTTGAGGAGTGTAGACGGTGGTGAGTCGACGCTGGATGCCGAAACTCTTCAGAGTGTCGTCCATCTTGCTGTTGCAATACTCAGTGCCGTTATCGCTCTGTAAAGCCCTTACCTTCCGTCCAGTCTGGGTTTCGACGAAGCTTTTGTACTCCTGAAACTTTGACGTGACCTCGCTCTTGTTCCGAATGAAGTAAATCACACACCAGCGACTGTAGTCGTCAATGAAAATGACTAAGTATCGCGCCCTGCCTTGTGATTCTGTCCTCATGGGGCCACATACGTTGCTGTGCACAACGTCCAGCTGTCCTCTTGTGCGTTCGGTTCGGTTCTGAAATGGGGCACGGGTTAGCTTACCTGCGACACACGTTTCGCATACTCCCAATTGCGAGTCCAAGTGTGGTATCAAATTCTTCTTGACCATGAGGGACATGTCGTGGTAGTTCAAATGTCCCAGCTTCTGGTGCCATTCGTTGACGTTTTCTGTTCCACGGCTCACAAGTTTCGAGTCGTGTTGTTCCTTCTTCCGAAGGTAGAATAGATCACCGTCTCGATCCGCAACGACCTTGACTCCACCTCGACCATTAGTGATGACAGCTTGATTCTTCGTGAAGAGAACATGATCGCCTGTGTCGACGATTTTAGAAACGGAGATAAGATTGGTGCGTAAATCTGGTACATGAAGTGCGTTGCGAAGCTCCACCGACATGTTCTCCTTTCCGTTCCACGTTGACAGCTTGACTTCTCTTTTGGCTGTGACATCCGAGGTTAGATTCGTAGCCAAGTTTAGTCCGAAATTCGTCGGTTGTTGATTAACAAACAATTCGCTGTCCTTACAAAGATGCGTGGTGCATCCGCTGTCTAAACACCATCTGTCGCTCAGTGCGCCACCGGTTTGAAAGGTAGTGAAGTATGATGCCGTGTTCGCGTTCCCCTTATCTTGTTGTTTGCGTTTTCTCGCGAAACAGTCGACGGCTTTATCACCGCGCTTTCCGCAGAAGTTGCAATTGTATGGGACTTGGTTCGAAGATTTGTCGATTTTGTGATCGTGAGATTGGTTCGAAGCGTCCTTGGAGTAATTTTTAAAGTTGACTCTGAAACCTCTCGCGTGGATCTTGCTACCGGCGTTTGATTTAGTGAACAATACACCGGATGGTGCTTCGTTCGTTTTCCGGATCCTTGCGTCATATTCCTCGATGAGTTTCACTCTCAAGGTATCGATGGCTGGAAAGTTGGCCCTGGCCTCGACTGCACACCTGAAATTTTCGAAGGAATCTGGAAGACTGGTTAAAAGCATCACGATCAGCAATTCATCGTTTAATGAAATGTCCATGTTTTTCAGATGGTCGACAGTGTCGAAGAAAGCTGAAAGATACTCCCTAAAGTCTTCGCCATCGGTCATTTTGCTCTGCTTCAACCGTTTTAATAGTGTCGCCTTCCTGGCCGGACCTTTCGAAACGTAAGCTGCTTCCAACTTGATCCAGATCTCTCGGGAAGTCGCGCATCCTAGTACCTGGTTAAGCTCCGATGGGTTGATGGCTAAGATGAGGTTCGACTTCGCCTTCCTGTCTTGGTATGATCCAATTTGTTTCTGTCCCGCGAGCCGCTGCTAGTACTGCCGCGTCCGCTTTCTGGTCGATTTCGGGTTTTACATGTTCCCCGCTGACGTAGATCCAGGTGTCGTTTTTCACCAGCACGGCTTCGATTTGTACTTTCCAAGTCTCGTATTTGTGCTTGGAGAGTGGCTCGATTCGAAAATTGCCGTGAGCCATGAGAGACCGAATATTTTACCGATAAAATTTTAAGCAAAGAATACTTTTCGCAATCTCACTGGCACTTAAGTGCTTCCGTGTCCAATTACGCAAATTGAGGTATTAACCTCCAAATGTTTCAGAAGATTTGGTTTTTACTGTTTTCTCACTAACGCTTCTGGGCACATAACAGGATTATTTAATGTGGATACAACGCGGTTGAAAAAAAAACAATATGAACACAAATTAATTATATTTTCGGTCTGTTTTTAGAATAACGATACAACTGCTTGTTTTTGTCTTACAAGGGGAAGCCACGTAGTGTGGGTCACCGATTTGGCTGAAATTTTACCAGATGGTAGGTGACACAATAAAAATAATACAAATTTTGCCGTCTTAGTGACAATCACTAATAATCAATAATTGTGAAAAACAAAAGTAAGTCATATGTTGCCATAGTTGGCGTCTAATTTATACTAAATGAAGGGAGCGAAGTGCTAATATCCAACATATACTAAACATTCTTTGCCAATTAAATCTCTTAATACAAAATTCATTGATCGCTGGAAAGTACTAGGGGCATTTTTTAACCCAAATGGCATACGAATAAATTCATAATGACCATTTTCTACGCTAAATGCCATTTTTTGTGTGTCTGATTTATTAACTTCGATCTGATGGAATCCGGACGCGAGGTCAAGGGTTGTGAAGTATTTGCATCTACCTAATTTGACTAAAATATATGTGATGTTTGGAATGGGGAATTTATTATCTATAGTTTTGTCATTCAATTTTCTATGGTCTATAACCATTCGGAATTTTAGCTTTCCAGATGCATCAGGTTTTTTTGGTACTATCCATTCAGGGCTTGGCCATGGCGAATAACTATCCTTTATAATACCGTTCTTTAAAAGATATGCAATTTGCGTTTGTATCTCAGTTTTATAACAATTTGGGTATCTATAGGTTCTTACGTGAACAGAGATATCGTCTGTAGTTCTTATTTCGTGTTTAATTTTGTTAGTGCATGTTAGTTTATTATTTTCATCATCGAATAAATCGCTGTAGAGTAAGAGTTTCCCAAGTGTGCTACTGATTTACACAAGGTTTTCGGATTTTGTTCAAAATTCATATTTAGGTAGATCTAATGAATAAAAATTAGGTTCTGAAAATATTTTGGAAAAAAAATATTTAATTTTTGAGTTATAAGCTATTGAATATTTTTGAGTTAATCAATTAAATAATTAATATCTCAGATATTAGTTGATAGAAATTTATGAAATTTTGGTAAAATGTAGTTAATTGATAGACCTATCTAAATATATTAAAAAAAATAATTTACGTTTAATTTATATATGAAAAATTAAGTTTTTAATAAACAAATTAATTTTTTTTCATGTTCTCCATGTGATACATGAATTTTAATTTATCCACAAGATTGTAAAAGTCTTCTTCTTCAAAATGAAAAAATAAAATTTATGGGGCCGGAATTAGTAATCGAGTTATAGTAACTTTCGCGAGTCACTAACGTCTAGGCGCAAGGAAACTACCGCGCGCGCTGTATATGTTATTCAAGTGTTTAGGGTTCAAAGGATTGTGATATAAGCAAATATGATATGTTTACTGAAATCAACAAATAAATTAATAATTGCAATTTAATAATTAGGTACTTTTTACATTTATTAACGATGCATCAGCAGTCCATTTATTTAATTCTAAGCTTATCGCTTATCTAATAGGACATTTTGGACAGGAAGAGGTTAAAAAAATCATATATTTTTCTGACGGCGCAGCGTCGCAATATAAAAATAAGTATAATTTTATTAATTTATTGAATCATAAAAGCGACTTCAATGTTATGGCGGAGAGGCATTTTTTTGCTACCTCGCACGGGAAAGGTGCTTGCGATGGCATTGGGGGCACGGTTAAACGGCAAGCATATAGAGCAAGTTTGCAACGTGTGAATGAGAACCACATCACAACACCGCAACTACTATATGACTGGGCGAAAGCATTTTTCTACAAAATTTGTTTCGATTTTTGTAATCAGGAAGAACACATTTCGCACATTTCGTCATTAAAGAAACGTTACGAAACCACAATAACTATTAATGATACGCGGCAATACCACTCGTTCATTCTGTTCAATGACAATGAAATGGCATGCATAATGTTTTCTGCCTGCGATAATGGTATATACAAAACTATAAAAAACAGTCTTAATTATAACAAATAAATGTGTAAAGTACCTAATTATTAAATTGCAATTATTAATTTATTTGTTGATTTCAATAAACATATCATATTTGCTTATATCACAATCCTTTGAACCCCAAACACTTGAATAACATATACAGCGCGCGCGGTAGTTTCCTTGCGCCTAGACGTTAGTGACTCGCGAAAGTTACTATAACTCGGTTACTAATTCCGGCCCCATAAATTTTATTTTTCCATTTTAAAGAAGAAGACTCTAACAATTTTGTGAATAAATTAAAATTCATATATCACATGGAGAACATGAAGAAAAATTAATTTGTTTATTAAAAACTTAATTTTTCATATATAAATTAAACGTAAATTAATTTTTTTAAATATATTTAGATAGGTCTATCAATTAGCTACATTTTACCAAAATTTCATAAATTTCTATCAACTAATATTTGCGATATTAATTATTTAGTTGATTAACTCAAAAATATTCAATAGCTTATAACTCAAAAATTAAATATTTTTTTTCCAAAATATTTTCAGAACCTAATTTTTATTCATTAGATCTACCTAAATATGAATTTTGAACAAAATCCGAAAACCTTGTGTAAATCAGTAGCACACTTGGGAAACTCTTACTCTGTATCTAATTATTAATTTTTCTAAAGTGGTTTTTTTCGTATGGTAGTATGGTAGTTCTAAATTTGTTAAGATCAATTTTATTTTTTTTTGTTAGTTATTTTAAAATTTTCAGTGTAGTTTATTTCGTCGAAATTGTTTATTTCAATTGTTTGTTTGCCCACATTTGTTATAGGTATTTGAAATTTGTGGTTTTGAATTTTTACAAGACAATCGGGAATTAAAATATGTGTGTTAAAGTTTTCATTGTTCACAGATTTATTAATATAAATCTGTATCGTTTAGTTTGGTGGTGTAATTTATAAATTTTGTTTCAACGGGTTGTAATTGTGTCATTGGTCTTTTGAAATATTTTAGTTGAAATGTTTCTTTATTTAATAATGTAATTTTGTCATTATTTATACTATATTTTGCATTTAGAATTTTTAAATCTTCTAGCCCTAATAACATATCAAATTGGTTATGAAATTCAAACAAATAAAATTTCGTTCTAATGTTATTAAAATAAAAATGTATATAGTGTGTTACGTTTGAAATACCGTGTGCTGTAAAAAGGGTAAGTTTTTCTTCATAAATTTCAGTCTTTCGAATTTGCATTTACGATTTTTGGATTAATAAATGATTTAGTACTACCAGTATCTATTAAACATTTGTATTTGCCAATTGTCATATAAGGTAATTTTGTTAAATTACTAAGGTGCAGTATTTCACCGAATTTTGATTGTTGGTAAAATCTAAAAAATAGTTGTCTTCTTTTATTTCGTCATTGTTTAGCTCAACTTTGTCAGTATTGTCAGGAAATTCAAGTTCAGTGTTTTCATAATATATTTCGCTATTTTCTGCGTTTTCATCAGATGGTTCTATGTTAAACTGTTCTTTAGATGTGAAATTTAGTCTGGGCTGAGGTTGGAATCTTTGTTGTTGTTAATATTGAGGATTTTGCCAGTGTTGTCTAGTAGACATTGACATAGGGGTTCATTTTGGATATTGTTTTACTTGAATTGGTCCTCTGGGGAATTGAGATTGGGTTTGTTGTGGTTTGAGGTGATCAAAGGTTGCAACATATAAAGGTTTAATAAAATTTATTGATTTCTGTGTGAATTTAGGTTGGTCATGATTTTTACTCATTATGTGATTAGATTCAAATTGGTAATCTTTAGTCAACATTTTTAATGCACTATTTAAACATAGTGGGTTCCGTGTTTGTAAGAATGATTTTAAGGGGACATTACAGGTTGCAACTTTGAAAAAATCGATTTTATTTTTTTTGCATTTTTTCGAAGCTCCATAACGAAAGGTATATGCGATCCAGAAATTTTTACGGCTCCTACGGCCACTTATACACAGGTACCTCCTGAGCGCTCAGCGGAGCGCCGGTTCCGCAGGGTTATTATGTTTCATTTTGGGGGGAGGGGGGCCATTTCGATTCAACCATCTTTTATTTTACAAATTATTATGACTCCGACCCCAATTTCTTAATTAAGGGTCCGCAACACGCTTATATGTTCAATTTCACGAAAATTGGGAAATGCTTTTTTTGACATCATCCGCCATATTGGATCTGTGGACTCTTATTATTGCAATTTGATAACAAAATCAAGTTAATATAGTGTCACAACATATTAAGGAATATTTTCGTCCACATTGGTGACACGGAAAAATTATTATTGCAGTCGGAACCATTGCGAAAACTTTAAACGCGTTTTTCTCGCAACTACTTTTTTTTTACTGTGTCGTCGATTGCGGTCAAGCGACTCGACCAATTGACTTGGAACGAATTGGGCTGAAAACTAGACAAAATATACTGGATCCTGAACCTATTTTCATTCAATTATTGTTAAATTTTACTATTTTTTATCATGTTTTAAGCTCAAAAAAGCAATGGAAATTTCATCACTTTTTTTCACACGGTCGAAATGTAGATGTAATTTCTAAAAATTTTCTTAAAATTAGGTTCAGGATCCAGCAAATCTATTGTAGTTTACCGACCAATGTGCGTTTTTTGGATTAGATGACCAGGAAGGGCCCGGAGCCCGACAGTGCACATGTTTTGCGTGCTTGACGCCAGGATGGCCGCCGATGCAGCCATGTTTGTGATAACATATTGTTGAATAAATGGTCAATAATAGAAGAAGAATAGTTGAATTCAACTCGCAAAACTGCATGACTCTACTGATTTTAGTTCTTTCATAAAAAAGTCCCAAAGTTGACCCACTTTTCAGGCCTACAACCTGTAATGTCCCCTTAATGGATCTTTTAATCCTCTCAAAAATGCGCGTACAGCAAGATTTTGTCCATACGTTACTAAAGCGGGGCGAAACTTTACTTCGACTTTGGTTTCTATGTATGCTGTATGAGCGTTTAAGAGTGTTAGCATTTTGTTGTGGTAATCAAATGTGTTTTCATTAATTTGTCTTAAATTTGACATTTCTATAGCTATTGTGTAGCAAGGATAAACATTATAACTTTATTTAATCAATTCTCATTAAGAAACTTGCTAAGATAATTTTAAGCAGTTGAAAATAGTGTTGCCGCCGAGACCAGTCTCGAGATTTTAGCCAGTCTCGTCTGGTCTCGATATTTTTTAAAAATATATAGTCTCGTCTCGGTCTCGACGAAGAAAGTCTCGATCTCGACGAGACTCTCGATTATTTGACTTTGAATATATAGCATTGGCTATGGTTCTGTTCGTACAAATTTGCGTTTGCATACATTTCATAGCACTAAACAAAGGAATACTCATATAAAATAATATAATGTATAAGTTTTAATGATAACTATGTATTAATCATTTAAAATATAATAATGGATACAAAGCAAAGTAAAAATATTTCTGATTAATAATACTATTGAGACGGGTAGTGGTAGTGTACCCGGCTACAATATTACGGATTTAATTTAAATATTTATCGTATAGCGGATCTGCAGAAACACGATTATAACGTTGAAAAGCGAAAATTCGTTTGTGCACATGTGATAAACGTTAAATAAATAAATATATAAAACAATATTTTAAGAAATGAATAAAATCTTATCAATACCTATACCTATATATATATATATATATATATATATATATATATATATATATATATATATATATATATATATATATATATATATATATATATATATATATATAAAATAAAATCATGAATTCACAATAACAAACCTACAACAACAACATTTTAAAATTCTCATAGGTTTTGTCGAGAGTCTCGGCGAGACTAGTAATCGGTCTCGTCTCGGTCTCGGTTTGCCTGACGAGACCAAGATCACGGTCTCGTCTCGAAATACGCGACGAGACGAGACGAGACCGATACCAGTGTCGGTCTCGGCGGCATCACTAGTTGAAAAAGTAAGGGATACGGCAGGGATCGAACCCGCGACCAACTGCTTAAAATTATCTTAGCAAGTTTCTTAATGAGAATTCATTAAATGTAGTTATAATGTTTATCCTTATTTCAAGTACTGTGCGGTGTTTCCGTAACCAAGTAGCCAACGTTACAATTGTTCGTTGTCAATATCACTGTGTGAAGTCTTCGAATGTATTTGTTAACACTTGGCATTTGAAGCAGTTGAAAGAGAGACGGTTGTGGTCAGTGGATGCGTAGCTTAGGTGGTTAGAGCGATCGGCGCGAAACCCATTCTTATTGCTTTCCTCGTTGAGTGCAGACGTTCTTCAGAAGCCTCCCGAGTATCTCCAATTAGTGCGATTTTTTTAGTCCGTACCAGTCTAAAATTGTTTAAAACAAATTAAAATTTATTTAAATTCAGTGAATTTTACAACAAACGTTCGGTTTTTTCATCGAAACTGGCCTATAAGGCCAGATTACATAAGGAGAACCGCCGTCTGAACCCCCTAGCTGCCCTAGAAACATCTCCTTTTAGGGAGAAAGCCTCTCCAGGGCGACGCCAATCAGAAGGTTCTTCTCGGACGACATCTGAAGAAGACTTAGCCTCCACGTGCGAATTTTCACTGCAGGAACCATACGTAGACCCCGAATCAGACCTTGACTCCACTGGTGAAACAGTGATGGAGATGGACGAATACCTCGTCTCCAAACCACCACCTGAAACATCAACACCTGACCTGACCAACAAAGTCATATCAGAGGTAAGCGAGGCCTTTATTATGACAAAATCCATAAACACAAACACTAATAAATCCACAACGACATCATCGACCACCGAAGGACTATTCACCTCTCCCAAACCCAAACGAATTGCCCGAACCCCTAAAGACCCGACCCCGATCCCAACAAAAACCCAAAACAAATACACCCCTCTAACACCCACTCCCAACAACGACAACGAAGACAACGAAGATGAAGATACAGACGACCAAACAACCCCAGCCCCACCCAAAACACGCCCTCCACCACCACTAATCATCCCTGGCATCCCTGCTAACCGAAATAAAATCCTGAACTTTTTACAATCATACCCTACAAAAGGATACCACATCAAGCACACCAACAACAACACTAACTTCTACATCAATGACGAGACACAGCGACAAACAATAATGGAAGAAATGAATAAAACAGATAACATCAAATACTACACATACTCCGATAGAAACAACAAAACACATGCTTTCGTGCTGCGCGGCCTCGACTGCCCTCCCGACAACACGCAAGACATCGCAGCAGAACTAAACACCAAATACTCACTAAGCATCCAAAAAATCTTTCAGATGAGAAACACCTTCCGCCCTCTATACCTACTAACTACTTCCAGCGACATTACCCTATCCCACCTTAATTCCCACTGCAAGTTCTTCTTCCACACCAAAATCACCTGGGAGAGACACCACAACAAAAAACGAATCATCCAATGTCACCGCTGTCAACAGTGGGGCCACGCAACAGCTAATTGTCGTATGCCCCCACACTGCCTGAAATGCGCCGAGCCCCACCTCACACACCTATGCTTAAAGAAACCTGATGTACCAGCAAAATGTTTCAATTGCACTGGCGCACATCCGGCAAACTCCACAGACTGCCCAGTGTACAAACAAAAAATCAACGCACTTGACACGCAACAAAACCAGCGAAGAAACAACACCAACACACAAATAAACAAACAAACACCTAAATACATTCCTGCTTCCGCCCCCAAATTCAACATTTGGAAAAAACCCCTCTTGCCAAACCCTCTTCCATCTACCAGTAACGTCAATATGAACTTCCCACCCCTACCTAAGCAACATACTACCACCTTAACTACCACTACTACCAAAACACCCCTCCCCCCCATGAGCCCAATCCCCCTGAGCCCAATCCCCACGTTAATCAAAACACAAACTCAACAAATAGTCTTTTCGCAGAATTAAAGAAACTTAATCAAAAAAATTAAACTGCAAAATATAATACAAGCCATGAGGGACCTCAATCAACGTCTAGAGCCTTGCATCACACCGGAACAAATATTCACCACTTTCATTGAATTCGCATCCACCATCGACTCATACGACATCATCAACAACTGATAATGCAGACACACCAGCCAGCCAACACACAATCCATCACCATCTGCTCATGGAACGCGAATGGAATATTGGGTAAGACGGGGGAGCTTGCGCTCTTCATTCACAATCATAACATCGACATCATGCTACTCAACGAAACACACCTATCACCTCACCACACCCTCAAACTACGACAATTCATAGTACACAGACACGACCGACCGCAGCAAACGCGCAAACCCTCTGGAGGAGTTGCAGTGCTAATAAAACACACAGTCAACCACACACTCATGCACACACCCCACACCTCCCTCGAAACCATACACATAAAGCTCGCCAACAACACTTCCATCATCGCAGCATACAAAAGACCCACAAACCACTTCACCGCCCAAGACATCTCCACACTCATGACACACAACAAAACCATACTAGTCGGCGACCTAAACGCTAACCACACTAACTGGGGCTGCCACCGAAACAACACCAACGGAAACACACTCTCCAGATACATCAACTCACATGTCGCCATCATTCATCACACTGACATCCCCACACACTACCCTGAAAACTCTACTACTCCCACATACATAGACATAATCATAAACAAAAACGTCCCTAACATCTCCCACCCAGAATCCCTCCCGGAACTAAACTCAGACCACAATCCAATCATCTTTCAACTACATAACATACACACAAATAAATACACAAGACAAATAACATCCTTCAAACACACTGACTGGACCTCCTTCAGAAAAACACTTGACTCAACAATCACCATTAACAACAACATAAATAACACTCAACAACTTGAACACGAAATACACTCATTTACACGCACTATACTGAAAACAAAACAGAAACACACACAACTAATCACTATCAAACCACACCTCGACCCCATTACTGATCACATAACCACCCTCATCACATACCGCAACCACGTCCGTAGACAATGGCAGAGAACCCAACTCACTACACACAGACTCGAACTAAACACGTTAAACAACAAAATCAAAACAGAAATCAAAAGACATAGAAACGAGATCTGGACTACCAAGCTCGCATCAATCAACCCTTTCGACAACTCATTATGGAAACTTACCCGAAACCTCAAGAAACCTTTCAAACCTATCCCCACCCTCATTATCAACAACATAGAATCAATTACCGATAGACAAAAAGCACAAACACTCGCATACACATTCGAACAAATACTTATATCCAACACCCCCGACACACCAGACCAGACAGACATCATACAATCTACACAATCATACCTAAACACTAAACACCCCTATAACAAACATCAGATGCACAAATTCCTTACCACTCCTACCGAACTATTAAAAATAATCAGAACCCTTCCCAATCGCAAGTCACCCGGTCCTGACTCCATCGAAAACATCATCCTCAAGAACCTCTCCCGAAAAGCTATCGTCCAACTGCACTACCTGGTTAACGCCATCCTTATCCTCCATCACTTCCCCTCCTCTTGGAAGACAGCCACGGTTCATCCCATCCCTAAACCCAATAAAAATCACTCAACACCCACCAGCTACCGCCCCATCAGCCTACTTAGTACCTTTTCCAAACTAGCTGAGAAAATCATCCTTTCCCGCGTCGAAGTCATAGACAAAAAGCAAAAAATCACACCTGACTTTCAGTTCGGCTTCAGAACCAAACACAATACTGTTCAGCAGGTGTGCAGAATTGCGACAGGTATATCCATTAATTTCAACAAAGATAATGTGACTGCTATGACCCTGTTAGACATAGAAAAAGCATTCGATAAAGTATGGATAATAGGGTTAATCCACAAATTAATCAAACATAACCTACCTCCATTCCTAATCAAACTTTTACACTCCTACCTCACTAACAGATCCTTTAGAGTCAAAATCAATGACACCCTCTCCGATCCCAGACCAATCGTGGCTGGAATACCGCAAGGCCCCAAACTCTTCAACCTTTACCTCTGCGATTTCCCAACTTTCCCTAAAACACGCACCGCATTATATGCTGACGATACCGCCATCTATGCGCACAGCCATAACGCACAGGTGGCTATCAAACAGCTACAGATCCACATCAATATCCTGCATCAATACTGGGACAAATGGAAAATAACTATAAACGCCATTGTCTTCGCACGGAAATACACTAATCTCAAAATACACACACCTTTAGTCATTCACAACCACAAAATCACCACCATAAAACATGTTAAATACCTCGGTTTCCATCTCACACCTCGACTCAATCATGCACACCACATTCAACAACTTATCCTAAAAACTCAACTATCCCTCCGCAATATATACTGCCTTCTAACCAAAAACAGCTCATTATCCCTTAAAACCAAACTTCTCCTTTACAAATCCCTCCTACTGGCGCCCCATACACTACTACCCTGCCACTCCAGAGGTTTCAAAATAAATGTTTACGCCTTGCCGCACAGACTTCAAGATACATTCGCATCACAGACCTTCACCTACTGACCAACATGCCTTACATCAATGACTACATCACTCAACAAGCACAAAAATTTTACACACAAACTACTACCAACCCCAATCCACTCATTCAAAACATCACCCTCATCAAAGCACACAACGTTCCCTTCAGGACAAAGCACAAGCTCCCCTACGAATTACTTCCAGCATACTACGAGCGCCCCCCAGAGCAAATCACCTAACAAAAGCACACCAATCATACCTCATCTCATACCCACACACTAAACACACAAACCCTACATAAACACAACCAGCTATTAAAAAATACAACATATCCCACATGCTGGCCCCTCATGCATATACAACCACCACCACACATAGAGCATCAGCCAACCAAACCAAACTACACTCAACAAACAAAAACAACTACACAAAATTCTAAACATATCATGCGCAACTAACATTATTATACCATCCATCACCACAACCTAATTGTTTTTAATTAATTAAGAGTAGATTTAAGTTTTACAAAAAATGTTTTTTCATTTGTAAATAAAAGGGTTTTTTATTTCCTCCTTTTCCCATATGTAATCCAAAACTCACAAAACAAAATCACAATTATTATAAAATTTACACTTTTCATACTATTGTTATTTCATACACATCTCATTGTTAAACTACTTTGTGAGTAGGATCTCTGACAAAACCCGCCATGCGTTCCATATAGATTAATTAATAATCTGTAATAAAAAAAAATTAAAATAATAAAGAAATTTTGAAATGAAATGATGGCGCGAAACCGATGGTCGCGGGTTCGATCCCTGCCGTTTCCGTTACTTTTTCAACTGCTTAAAATTATCTTATTGTGTAGCAACCTCTTTTATCAGATTATGACGTTACAGGAGCATTTTTCATATCGGTCCATAAATTTATGGCATAATTTGCGATAGCTGTTAAAGCTTTTCCTTTAATTTTATTTCTAACTTTTGCTAAGAGTACAAAATTATCATAGCAGTTGGGATAATTTTCATTATAAAACTTTGTAATTAGTGCTTCCGCAGTTTTAATAAAATAACGTAATTCATTACCATTTCCATGAAATTCGGGGATAGTATCGAGGTATCGGCGCATACTCTAACTGCCCGGCGGTTGGTGTCACAAATAATTGGACTGTCAAATCTTATAGTGACAGCCCGAATGCAAATTTTAACAAATCCGTATTTTAGAAGGTAGATTCACAAAGGCAAAAAATAATCAAAAATTCTTAGATATTTTATTTAAATGTATATATAAAAATATAATTAGATAAATATAAAGGTATAAATGGAAAAATATGGAAGTATAAATGGATAAATATAACAGTATAAAACAATAGCGGAAACCATTTGCAGCAACACAAAACGACACTTCTTCCATCGTGATCAACTTTAAACTAACAAGGAAACATCCCGAGGTGTGTCTCACCAATTTTAATGAAACTGTAGTATGTTGTAGTATGTGAAAAAATAATCGATACGTAATTTTTTTTTCGGCCTGTTTTAACATTTAAGGTGTGAAAAAATTAAATTTTTACCTTCATTTGACATTGAAAATTAATGTCAAGGTCAAATGAAGGTCAAAATTATATAACCCTCTCCAAATCTAGCATCTTTTGTATATAAAGTTTATTTTGAAAAAGCTTATTTTTAGAGTTATTCGTGTTTTCCTGATTGTGTGTGTGTGTGTGTGCGTATGTGTGCGTGTGCGTGTGTGTCTGTGTGTGTGTCTGTGTGTCTGTCTGTATGTGTGTCTGTCTGTCTGTGTGTCTGTCTGTGTGTGTCTGTCTGTCTGTGTGTGTCTGTCTGTCTGTGTGTGTCTGTCTGTCTGTGTGTCTGTCTGTCTGTGTATGTGTCTGTCTGTCTGTGTGTGTCTGTGTGTGTCTGTCTGTGTGTGTCTGTCTGTCTGTCTGTGTGTGTCTGTCTGTCTGTGTGTGTCTGTCTGTCTGTGTGTGTCTGTCTGTGTGTGTCTGTCTGTGTGTGTCTGTCTGTCTGTGTGTGTCTGTCTGTCTGTGTGTGTCTGTCTGTGTGTGTCTGTCTGTCTGTGTGTGTCTGTCTGTGTGTGTCTGTCTGTCTATGTGTGTCTGTCTGTGTGTGTCTGTCTGTCTGTGTGTGTCTGTCTGTCTGTGTGTGTCTGTCTGTCTGTGTGTGTCTGTCTGTCTGTGTGTGTCTGTCTGTCTGTGTGTGTCTGTCTGTCTGTGTGTGTCTGTCTGTGTGTGTCTGTCTGTGTGTGTGTGTGTCTGTCTGTCTGTGTGTGTCTGTCTGTCTGTGTGTGTCTGTCTGCCTGTCTGCCTGTCTGCCTGTCTGCCTGTCTGCCTGTCTGTTTGTTTGTCTGTATACGTGCGTGTGTTTAAGGGGCTCGTCTACTTATTAAAATTCAGTGAAAATTGTACTTACGTTGTGAGTATTTTACAGGCAATACATGAGTGGCAACATTTTATTCCAACATGGATTATATACTTAACAGATCTACTACTATATACTACTATTGGGCCTTTTTCTTTAAAAAAAAATTGTAATAAATAATAATAAATTCTTAAAAATGCCCAATTTATGCAAACTTTAGATGGCTATATCACATGACAGAAATTTATTTAAAAAAAATTAAAATGGCACATCAGTGGAATCGTCCTTCATCTATAAACTGATGTTAAAAACATGTGTTTTAAGTCAGTAATAAATTCACAGTTTACTCGCAACAAAAACACTTTTACAGTATTTTTCAATCTCATAAATGACATGCCATAGCTTTGATGCGGTAGGGTACGGGTAGCGGGCGGTTGTGGTGGGGCAGTAGTGAGAATAGCTGTGTAGCAGAGGTATAGACTAGGACTAGGAACAAAGTGTTACAAATTATTCAAATTCTAATATGGAATCTAATTCAACTAAAGATTGGCGGCAAGGAAAAAAGAGTACATTACATTTGTTCGCACCTAGAAAAATGCAAAAAGGACAAAGTTTTCTAAATATTTGGAAGAAACGGTACGTTGTAAATATTTTATAGATATTGAAATATTCGTAGCAAGATGTTATAATACAGTGAGCGCAAAAAGTATTCGTACAGGTCAAGTTTTCAAAATAAAACTATATTTAAAGAAAAACGACTGAAGATAGATTAAAAATAAATATATGTGGAGTTATATGGAGTCTTATGTTTATTTAATTTACCAAAACGATTAATCAAACATAATATTAATGTGGTAATAAAAATTGCAAACCAATATCACTATCCAAATTAACGCGCAAAAAGTATTCGTACATGTAACAAATAGTTATAATATTTTCAATTTTACTCAAATAACCTATACTTTTTTGGATATCTATTGGCTCTAATAATAGTTAGGAGTCTGTTTGGTATTAAATTTACCAAATATACCGTAAAAAATATTGAAATTCTACCCCATTCTTCATGGTGCTCAATTTTCAAATAGTTTTTATTAGAAATTAGCAGTTTTCTTAATTTTTTTTCATCTTAGGTCCATAAATGCTCATTTGTATTAAAGTCTGATGATTCGGAAGGCATTTTCGATAGCTAAGTATGTTAAAAAGGAGACGCAATCTGAAGTACCAAGCGCTATGTTTTGGATCATTGTCTTGCATGAATATGACATTTTTCTTGGCTCCCATTTTCTTCACAGTAGTGTATAATTGGCGGTTCTAACTCAAAAAAACCTGAACTTATCCCGTTTTTCGCTAGAAATACCATGAAAATGCCCATAAAAGAGTACTTTTGCCCTATTTTTAGTAAAATGTACAAAAAGTGTAAATTGACAAACCTGAACGTATTAACAAATTTTTTCCCTAATAAATGGAGAGTAAAAACGAATTAGCGAGTATGCTAAATAGTAGTAATTCATAATTTAGAAAATTGTCAGAGTTGGAGAATAAAACGTATAAAATCGAATATTTTGAGGTAATTGAAGGAAAGTATGGTGAGCAAATAATAGTTGGTATAGAGAATTTTAAAGTATCATTACCTGAACGGTATAATAGATTTATACCAAGTATTGAAGAGTTGAACAGTAATTCTCCTAGTTTAAAATATAACGGTAAGAAGAAAATAGGTACTAGAGAGATGCATGATATAGAATTTGTTTAAACGAATAGTTAAAAATATAAAAAAAAAAGTAAAAAAAAAAAAATATATATTGAATAAATAAAGTACATAACACATAAATAAAGTACATAAACATAAACTAGACATAAATAAAGTACATAAAACATAAACTAGACATAAATAAAGTAGATAAAACATAAACTAGACATAAATAAAGTACATCAAACATAAACTAGACATAAATAAAGTAAATAAAACATAAACTAGACATAAATAAAGTACATAAAACATAAACTAAACATAAATAAAGTACATAAAACATAAACTAGACATAAATAAAATACATAAAACATAAACATAAAACATGAATCATAAATTAATATATTTTTTTCTTAAATAAATGTATGATAAGAGCTATGAGAAGTAAGTAAAACAATTTAATATCTCTAAGAAAAAAACAATAGATGCTTTAAAATTATATAATCAAAGTGAGTTTGATAAAATTGAAGCTTTAGAGAAACAATATAAACCTATAATTAAAGTTTTGAATAAACAAGAAAAAGCCATAAAAGAAACAACAAATGCTATTACTGATGCAAGTATATCAAGAAATGCAATGGTACACTGGCGAAATCCTGTAGCATCATCAACTTTAAATGATTCATATGAAGGCGATGAAGAAACAATAGTACCAATGCCAAAACAAAGAGTAGTTCTACCAGGTGAAATGGCTGTTGTTAATTCCATAGAAGATGCATATTTAAATCGACAACAAGATGAGAGAGACACAACTTACGGAATTAGTCATAAAACTGAACATGGTTATAGAATGGGGCAAAAGATGAATAAAACCACCTTACGAAGATTGGAATAAATTTAAAAATGCACATGTAGCTGACTATAAAAATTATAGAGAAATTTTATTTATGACAAGAGCATTGCATATGTATGATCAACCTACACGTCAGATAAGGTCTAGTTCAGATAAATATAAACAACTAATATCACCTATGTGGCAAGATTATAATAACTTTAGAGGTGCACCTATATATACATCGTCACCAAAGATCAAGCAACAAGCTGAATTTGATAAAAATAGACCTATACCATCAACGTCATCTGGGAAAGGTTTGTTTAAAAAATATAATACAAAAGAAAAAGAATATGTGTATTGGGATGATCCTAAAGAATTACAAAATCGCTTAGATTATCTAAAAGCGGAAAAACTAGCTGGTAACGATAACGTTCAAAATGAAATAATAAATATAGAGGAGGAATTACATGAGAGGTATGGTAGCGGTATTAATTTTTTTACTCTTAAATGGTACTAAATAAATTTGGAGATAGTGATGTATATCTAGAAAATAATAATGTTAAAGGTGTTCCAGGAATAGGGTTTAAGTTAACAGATGATGGTCATTATGAAATACAAAACAAGAAATTATGTAATGTGGGAATGTCTGAAAATGTGAATGATGCTTGTAAAAAATATTATATTGACCAATTAGTATTAGATAGTATGATAAAAATTGAAACTGACATAAAAATTAAAACAAATGATATGGGTAAATTAATTAATGAAAATACGAAGTCTTTGATAAATCAGAGACTTACCACTATATTTAGAGAATTGGATAATCATATTAAAAATCAATTTAAACGGCTGTCAATACCAATTCAATTACGATATAACAAATTTGATGAAGACGGTTTCTATATACGTGAATATAGTATATCTAATGATACTATTTATCGTCTACCATTTAACATAAAAATTGAAAAGTTAACAATATTCCCAGAAGGTGCATGCAGTGAAATACATGTTAATGATAGAAAATTTAAAACATTACCGGATGGCTTCGAGTTGAAAAAACATGAAAAACTTAGATTTAAACGATTTATAAGTACTGATAATGTTTCATGGGCCAATATAAGTGTTGAATTAATTATTACGCATCAGTAGATTTCTTATGTAATAAATGAGTGAGTATTGTGTTAAATGTAAGACAAAGACAGGTACTAAGAATGTGACTAGAACAACATCTAAAAAAGGTCAGCCAATGTTAAAAGGGGAATGTGTAGTTTGTAATACAAATAAATGTTCATTTATAAAAAAAAAATAGGTGATGGTATTAAAGAAGATATCGCGGATGAAATACATAAACCATTAAGGCGTAATTTTCAGAGACGTAAAGTTTTAACAATAGCAATTAATGATTTATGGCAGGCTGATTTAGTTGAAATGATTACAAATCAGGATAAAGGATATAAACATATTTTGACAGTTATTGATGTATTTTCTAAATTTGCATGGGCTATTCCAATTAAAAATAAAACTGGAGAAAGTGTATCTACAGCGTTTAAATCGATTATAACTAACCGCAGTCCAACACATCTACAAACTGACCGTGGACTTGAATTTTATAATAAAATCTTTCAGCAATTAATGCATGACAATAAAATTAATCATTATTCAACATACTCTGAAGTAAAAGCATCTGTTGCTGAACGATTTAACAGGAGACTTAAAGAAAAAATGTGGAAGCGATTCACTGTAAACGGTAATTACAAATGGTTCGATTTGCTACCTCAATTAGTAGAAGAATATAACAATACTATACATAGCACAATTAAAATGACACCTGTACAAGGTTCAATGAAATAAAATGAGAAATCTTTAAAAAAAAATTTTGCTCAAACATTACCTACTAAACCTCCCAAGTTTAAAATAAATGACAAAGTAAGAATATCAAGGTATAAAACTATTTTTGCGAAAGGTTATACACCAAATTGGTCGAATGAAATATTTACCGTTTGTAAAATAATATATTCTGACCCTATTACATATCATATTAAGGACTATGAAAATAAATTAATAGAAGGTTGTTTCTATGAACAAGAAATGAGTAAAACAAAGTACCCCAATGTTTTCCTAGTAGAGAAAGTAATAAGACGTAAAGGTAATAAAGTGTTTGTTAAATGGTTAGGTTTTGATAACACTCATAATACATGGATAGAAAAAGATGCTGTAATAAATTAACAAATTTATTTGGTTATAAATGGATGGTCCAGATTATTTTATATGTTGAGAATGTTTAGAGTGTGCATTTAGAAGAAATGATAAAATACCTTCTTGTGACAATTGTGGGTTCTATATAATAACTAAATCAAATAAAAAATATTTTACAAAGCCATGTAATAAAATCAAATATTTCATAAAATTACTACGTGAACATAAAGAGACGGTTAATCCAAATCACAATGTATATGGTTTTAATGCAAATGATCAACAAATGTTAGTTGAAAAATATACATATTTTCTTTCTTATATGTATAAGTCAGTTCCAGATAGATCTATAAGTCATAAATATTATATTTGTAAATTATTGGACGAACCGCTCACACAACATAGGAAGCTTGAATATGACGTTTTATGGAAAGACTTTCTAGATTATTACGCTAATAGAGAAATAAGGGAAGCAATAAATATTGATGATTATATTGTTAAAGAAGATTTAAGAAAAGTAAAATTAAAGACTTTAACTAATACGGATTTTTTTTATTAATAAATGACAAAAATTTGTAGTGTTTGCAATATTAGTAAAGACGTTAATAATTTTCATAAAAATAAAGAGGAATATAATGCAAGATGCAAAACATGTATGAGTAATTATTATTTCACAAATAAATATAAACTTAGAGAAAAAGTGGAATGTGAATGTGGAAGATTTGTTGTAAACTCATATCTTCGTAGTCACAAGTCTAAAAATATACATTTACGAAATTATTAACAAATTTTTTTGTTATAAATGGAGATCAACACAATTAAAGAATTACGACAGATGTGTAAACAAAATGGTATTAAAGGTTATTATAGAATGAATAAACCTGAATTAATATTTCATTTAAATACATTCCCGTTTGAAGATGATTTATTTAGTGCACCTAAGCCTATCAGAATTGCAAAAGTGAAATGTGAAGGTTGTAGTACATATTATGATCCAGAAGTTGATAAGAAGTGATTTAGAAGTAATAAACATTTATTTAAACAAAATTGTAGAATTGTAGAGGTTGAAACTGCATTTCAAAATAGGTTGGCCACATATCATATAAATAATAATACTAACATAAGAGACCCTTCAATATTTCTTGCCTCTATTAAATATACTTTATTAAATAAAATACAAGAAAAGTTGGTTGATAATAATCTTAAGGTAAACTTGAAATTATTTTGTAATTATAAGCAGCTTGACATTGAATCTGAAATTATTGAAGAACAAAATTTTAAAACACGCAATGTAGCCATTTTTGATAGTACAGACCTAGAAGAATACTATGCTGAAGCAGAAGAAAAATTACTTGCTGAAGTGGAGGAATTTGAAAGAAAGGGATTCGGTTGGGTTTTATATAGTGTAAATTCTATAGAGCTGCGAATTAATAACTATGTTCTATTACGTGGATCTTCTTATGTGGCACTACCAAAATGGATACAAGACAAGAAAGCAGTTGTAAATGTGGGAAATAACGACGACAAGTGTTTTATGTGGTCATTATTATCATTCTTACATCCAGTAGATATACATACTTGTAGATTAACAAACTATAATAAATATTTACATCAAGTTGAAACAATGTTTAATGGTATTCGATTTCCTATGGCACTGAAAGATATTAGGAAATTTGAAAGGCAGAGTAATATCTCTGTAAATGTATATTCTTTTGATGAGCAAGAAATAATATTTCCAGTATATGTAACAAAAGACAAGAAAGATCAACATATAAATTTGTTGTATATAAAGGACGATAAGAATAGTCACTATTGCTGGATAAAAAGTATGTCACGATTAGTGGGATCTCAATTATCTAAGTATGAAGGTTCAAAGTATCTCTGTGATCGATGTTTATTATTTTTTAGTTCAGAGTATAAGTTAAACATTCACAATGAAAGTTCCATTTGTTATATATGCAGACATTGAATGTCTAACAAAAAAAATTCAAACATGTGCAGCATCAAATAACAAATCATACACACATAGATACCAAAAACATGAACCTTCAGGTTTTTGTTATTATATAAAATACATACATAAAGAATATAAGCTGCCTGTTGTATATAGAGGTCTTAATGCCGCAAAAGTATTTATGGATAGAATTAGACAAGAAGTAGAAGAAATTCTATTATGATGAAATTGAGCAAATGTTACCTCTTACCAATACAGAAATAGAACAATATAATACTAATAATAATTGTACTTTATGTGGGTGTAGGTATACAGAAGAAAATAAAAAAGTACGCCATCATGATCATTTGACTGGAAAATATATAGCACCTCTTTGTAATACTTGTAATTTAAAATGCCAAACTCCTAAATTTGTGCCTGTATTTTTCCATAACTTGTCCGGTTACGATTCGCATTTATTTATCAAAGAACTTGCTTATGATGACCAAGAAATAGATTTAATCCCATGTAATGAAGAACGGTTTATAAGTTATACTAAGCATACAGATGATCTACAAATTAGATTTGTGGATTCATTTAAATTTATGTCGAGTGGTTTGGAAAATCTTGCAAAGAATTTAAAAAAAGAACAAAAAACATCATTGACTAAATACTTTAAAGAAGATGAGGTTGACTATGTAACTAAGAAACTAGCATATTGCTATGATTACATGGATTCATGGTCAAGATTTACAGAGACAAGTGTTCCACCTAAATCGGAATTTTATAGCGAACTAAACGATTCAAACATAAGTGATACAGACTATGAACATGTATTAAATGTATGGAATAAATTTAATATGCAAAATCTAGGAGACCTTCATGACTTGTATGTAAAAACAGATGTTGGCGGATATATTTGATAATTTCAGATTAATATGCTACAATTTATACAAATTAGACCCTGCATGGTACTTTACAACACCTGGACTAACATGGGATGCAATGTTAAAATATACAAAACAGGCATTAGACTTAATATCTGACTATGATATGATTTTAATGATTGAAAAAGGTATTAGAGGAGGAATAGCACAGTGTTGTAAGCGGTATGTAAAGGCAAATAATAAATACATGGAAGATTATGACCCCGCAAAATCATCTAATTATGTAATGTACTTAGATGCCAATAATTTATATGGTTGGGCAATGTCGCAGAAGATGCCATATGTAGGTTTTGAATGGGCCAGTAAAGATATTAATTTAAATCTAGCGGATGATGCAAATGAAGGATATATTGCTGAAGTTGATTTAGAATATCCCATGGGGTTACATGATTTACATAATGATTTACTACTGGCACCCGAATCAAAAAATCCACCAGGATCTAATCAATGTAAATTACTAACTACACTGGATAACAAAAAAAGATATGTTTTACATTATAGAAGCTTGAAACAATGTCTATCAAAGGGAATGGTATTAAAACAGGTACACAGAGTAATAAGTTTTAGACAATCTTATTGGTTAAAGAATTATATAGACTTGAATACGGAAATGAGAAAGAAAGCAAGTAGTGAATTCGAAAAGGACTTTTATAAATTAATGAATAACAGCATATTTGGAAAGTCCATGGAAAACATTAGAAAATATGTAAACATAATACTATGTCCAAATGCTAAAAAAAGTGAAAAGCTTATAAGCAAACCAAACTTTAAACATAAAAACATCTTTACTGAAAATCTTGTGGCCATACATATGAATAAAACTAAAATAACATTCAACAAACCAATTTACATTGGTTTGTCTATATTAGATATATCAAAAGAGTTAATGTATGATTTCCATTATAATGTTATGAAACAAAAATATAAGCATAATATAGAGTTACTCTATCAAGATACGGATTCCTATATTTATAATATTATCACGGAAGACTTTTATGAAGACATGAAACATATGATAGATCACTTTGATACATCCGACTATCCTGTTGATAATAAATATAACATACCCATAGTGAACAAAAAGGTACTTGGAAAAATGAAAGATGTAAATACGGGCTCTCCAATGACAGAATTTGTTGGCTTAAAGGCAAAAATGTATGCGTTTGATGTATTAGGTAAAACAGTTCAAAAGAAGGCAAAAGGTACCAAGAAAAATGTAGTTAAGAATAATATTACTATTGACGATTATAAAAACTGTTTATTTAATAGCGAGAAGATGTCCAGAATAATGAATACTATTAGAAGTATAAAGCATGACATTTATCAATCAAAATAAAATCGCTCTGAATCCTGAAGATAATAAAAGATATATACTAGAAAATGGGTTTGACACATTACCATGGGGTCACTATTCTATTAATAAAAAATAATTGTAGATATATTAATATTTAAATAATAAATATAAAAAATAATTGTAGATATTTAAATTAAAATATTTAAATAATAGATATAAAATATAATTGTAGATATTTAAATTAAAATATTTAAATAATAGATATAAAATATAATTGTAGATATTTGAATTAAAATATTTAAATAATAGATATAAAATATAATTGTAGATATTTAAATTAAAATATTTAAATAATAGATATAAAATATAATTGTAGATATTTGAATTAAATAATAGATATAAAATATAATTGTAGATATTTAAATTAAAATATTGAAATAATAGATATAAAATATAATTGTAGATATTTGAATTAAATAATAGATATAAAATATAATTGTAGATATTTAAATTAAAATATTTAAATAGATATATAAAAAATAAATGTAGAAAGTTAAATTAAAATATTTAAATTATAAAAAATAATTTTAGATATTTAAATTAAAATATTTAAATAAAATTAATGTAGTTAAGATAAAATGTTCTCATTAAAGCGACGGCTATATGTACCATTTGCCATATCTTTCTCCATATTTATGGCTAGAAAATCATATTTCTTTTTCCAACAAAAATTACAAAGATCTCTAAACTTTTCTATACTCATATCCGTGCCAGCGAAATCATTATATGCATGTTTTAAATTAGTACTATCAGTAAAGTGACAAAGTATAATATAGTTTGCATTATCTCTGACCATCTGTTTCGGTATGCGGCTTAATGTTTGACATGTGCATATACAACAAAGACCATAATGATATACTCTACTAAAGTAATCTTCAAGTATTTTTATTTTTCGTGTATCAATATCATCAAATATTGCTACTGAATTAGGTTTTACATTTTCTACAGGTGTAACGTCTTCAGCATTTTCAAATTTGTAAAAGCCTATACGATTTTTCAAATGACTATTCATTTCATTTACAAACTCTTCAAGATATTTGTATTTTAGTTGATGTAATGATTTTGAATAAACATATATATTTTGATATATTAAACCGTTATGCGTATCTGTTAACATTTGTAATATAATGTTTTTTTTACCACAATTTGATGATCCACATATTATACATCTTATAGTGTTGGGGAAATATTTATATCTATTTTGTTGCTCTTCTTCTATAGTTATATTCTCTAAACCTTTTCCTACTTTTTTAATTTTAAACTCCATTTATTAGCGATTAAAAGTCTTTTACTACCGTGTTTGTCAAGCTACTATATTTTATATTTGCATCACTAACTATCAGACAGTGTACAATAGTATTTTCTGGAAACTTTTTATTAAACTAAAAGTCAATCTTTACATCTGTAATTGATTCCTTTATGGTCTCGTTTTGATATAAACAATCTATAACAAATATTGGATAGTTTTTATTAAACTCATATTTAGAAACAATAGGTGCATTAATATGTTTGTTATTAAGGAAATATGTCTTTTGAAAGTTTTTAAACATTGTGTATACACTACTATAGTCATTGTGGTCAGTATCTAACATTAAGTTTTCCTGTGGATAGCCATCGTTGTTTAATAATGCTTTTATATCATGCAGGTCAATAAAATCAAATTTTGAATTATCTACAGTTATATCTGTATCACGATTTTTAGAAAACGCTATGATAAAATATTTTGTACGTTTTGCTAGGGTTGCTACTCGCCATGTATATTTCATCACATCTTTAGGAATTGTAGGATTACATTCATAAGTCCATGAATTATAATTAATTATTTGCTGTTTGTTTGAAGCTATAAGATTACTAATTTCTATTTGTTTTTCCAATGTGGGAATTACTAGTGGCATACTCCAATATACTTCTGAAATATTAATTTGCAAATTGTCTTTTAATGTCACAGGTGCCAATAAACAATTTGAATCATCGGTTACTCTAAGTAGTTGTAGTTCCTGACTGACACGTAAAAAAGCTTTATTATATGTTTCAAATATACCGAAAATATTTTTTAGTGGTACAGTAATGGAAAAATATCCCTTTTCATCTAAAACATTCTCAGTGCCCCAGCCATCAAACATGTCTTGTTTATTAAAAGTAGTTAAACCTTTAATTGTTGTTGTATAACCTGGAGCAATAACTACTTCTACTTCCTTACTGGATATTAAATATTTTATTTGTGAATAGAGATGCATTATACCATTTTGAACAAATTGAATCGTCTTATAATTAGCAGATGTCAGTGGGGTACCTTTGCCTATAATCTGACCGGCTATTACAAGATTACTGTTTGCAGTGTCATAAATAACATCCTGATTGGGAACTTTAATCTCTGTAAATGTATTTGGCGTATTTATTCTACCTACTATCATAGGTAAATATTTTATATATTGGTAACGCTGGATAGGTGGTTTATGTACTCGCTCATTAATAGAATAATCAAATATTGCTGTATCCATTTATATAGAAAAAAATATTACGTTTTTCTTATATGTAAAGTTATTAACAAAGGTTCAGTTCTAAAGTCTATTAAATTATCATCTTGATCTATTAGTTTTAATTCCAATTTATCTATTTTATTTAATATTAGTGGATAATATGCCAAGTTAATAGGTTGCTCAATTATATCATAATCAGGTCTTACTTTTAGAAAAAATTCATATATTGTACTAGTTTCTGTCGAGCCGATATACCATCCTTTTGTAATATTTGAACATACTTTGATTGTCTTAACAGGAAATATATCCAAAGTTTTATCAGACATGTGCAGTATGTTTGGCTCTAGTACCCTTTTATTAAATCCCAGCAATGGTCCTATTGAGTTATATGTTGTAAAGTCGATGGTATAAATACTTTTAATCATGTTTTTCATAGTATTGTCATTTGGTTTTAATGTGAATCCTATACCGATAATTTCTTCTAGTATGTCTTTCAAGTCTTTATATCTATATGTACCATCATCAATTTTAATTGTTTTACTAACACCCTCTTTAATATAAGTAAAAGTATTATTTTTACTTTCTTATATGCAATATAAGTAAGTATTGTAATCATTAAAAATTTCGATCTCGAGATTTTAACGGAAATATACGTTTTGACCTTCCCTGAATCGATTCCAACTATTTTTGGAACGACGTCCATCTGTGTGTGTGTGTGTGTGTGTGTGTGTGTGTGTGTGTGTGTGTGTGTGTGTGTGTGTGTGTATGTGAGCGCTCTACAGCCCAAACGACTAAAGGGAAAATTATGAAATTTTAAACTTAAGCTTTGCATATGGCTGGCACGAAAACCTCTTATTTTTGAAAACAATATTCCGACCGGAAGTGCATGTTTACTCGAGTCATTTTTTGCAGTTTCTTGAATTACTCTAAAACGGATGCAGTTACAGAAAAATTGTTGCAATACAAATTTTAGATATCTGCATTTTGTACAACTTTTATTTGAAACTTTTCTTCTCAAACGGTTCCGGAAACAAGAAAATGGCTCTTGAAATTTTTTCATATTACATTTAATTTTACATAAATCGTATCATCTGCGCCTGTCAATTGTTTATCAAAAAAAACAAAACAGACTTAAATAATTTGAAGTTTGACATTTTATATTTATTCAAAGATATATATTTAGCGTAAAAGTGTTCCAAAGGTCAGAATAAATATTATAAATTAGAAAAATAATGTAACTACGATATGGTTTAACCCATATGCGTCTAAGAAAGTTCGGTGCATGACACTGCAGATATTTTAATTTTTCTGATACATTTGGAATAGTAAATGATGTTTGTAAACTTTTCAGACACAATTCATATCTACCATCTGATAAATCTAGTGGGGGGAAATAATTACTAATTAAAATAGATTGATTCAAATTTTTATAATTATCTAATGTGAGTGTACCCATTTATTATAAAAGAAATTATATATAAATTCTATACATAACTTTCCACAATTTGTTTCACTATATGACTGTTGTCTGTCATAATTATAATATATTTCAGCCTTATTAAAATACTTTACTAATTTTATTTCAGGGTTTACGTTTCCATAACTATCAAAATAGTAAACTTTATTATCAATTTTTATATAAGCTACCCAGTGAGTACCTGGTCCCGAATTAGAATCTAAATTAACTATACCTGATTCATTCTTGTTAATTAGTTTAGGCAAAGTGTCATCCATAAATACACCTCTAAAATATGGAAGTCTTAACTCTTTAACATATTTCAATATTTCTATATTTGACAATGGTCTCTCTGGTATCAATTTTTTTTTATTTTTCCTCCACGTTTCTGTTTATTATATGCAGGAGCGCCTATAAACATCCCATTACCAAAAACCTTCTCGCCTACCTCTTTACCTGCTTGCACCTGTTCCTAGGCTAATGCACCTTTAATTATTGTCATTACAGCTGGAATTGCGAATGGAAGAAAGCCGCCATTTTTTACAGCAATATCAGATAATGCACCGCCTAATTTTATACATGATCCTTTTATTATTGGTGCTGCTGGCAAAAGTATTACGCCACCTTTCTTGTCTGTTAAACTATTTAATAATTGCGTTGTTGGTAAATCAATACTGCCTTTTAAATTTGCTAATTGATTTACAATATCCTGTACATTGTTTGAATTAGAATTTTGTAATGCTGCCATTAACATTGTGACAGGAATAGGTGTTTTTGATGGAGGACTTATTTTTTTTATCTGAGATGCAGATAATTTTATAGTAGCTCCTACTCCTTCCTGTTTAGCTTTTTGAATTTTATTTAATTGACTTTTACTGAATATTTCTGCCATTTCAACTGATTTATTAGTATAAAAATTAACATCCATTCCCATTTTACGTTTCGCTTTCATTATACTTGTAACTGATCGAGCAGCTATTTTCTCTTTAAAACTTGCATTTTTATCTAATACTTTATTCCATGCTTTATTTTCTAATATATAATCAGCTTTATTTCTGTTGTATACATCTGTATATTTAGAATAAGCTATGTCATGTTCTCGGCAAGCTTCATCTAATCCGTTAACTCCTTTATCATCTCTTGCTAATCGCTTTTCTAACTTGGTACCTGGACCACAGTAATTATAACCTGGTATATGTACTTCAAGCGGTAATTTATTTATTAAACTATTTACAAATCCAGATCCTTCTTTTTTCCTCATTTATAAAGAAACATTTTCCCGTTCTAAATGGAAGATTATCTTGAAAAACGTAAATATGTTTACCGCAAATCTTATAAACATTATAGTAAAATTAATCTAGGTATGCATTTGGGCGAAGTTTTATTTACAGGCAGTAGTTTATCAGCGATAGCAATGCCCTTATTATCAGTTATAGCTGTCGGGTCACCTTTACTTATGTGTGTCGCTGAACTCTTAAATATAAAAGAAAAAATGATTGAATTCAAGAAATGCTATGATTTTTATAATAATTTGCTATTAACATTTAAATCTGGTGAAATATTAGGGGCTCAAATATTTATTAAGGAACGCGAGTTTATTAAAAACATTAATTACTTTTGCGTTGAGAAATATTTAAAAGAAAAAAAGTTGAACGGTTATGATGCAATGTGAAGTGTTCTAGATTATTCTGTATTAGTAACAGTAAACAGTAAATTAAATTATTATCATCATTTGTTTGTTATATTTAATTATGTTTACCTAATTTATATATTTATTTTGTTTAAACAAATTCAATATTTATTTTTTATTTTTTTAATATTTTTAAACAAATTCTATATCATGCATCTCTCTAGTACCTATTTTCTTCTTACCGTTATATTTTAAACTAGGAGGATTATTGTTCAACTCTTCAATACTTGGTATAAATCTATTATACCGTTCAGGTAATGATACTTTAAAATTCTCTATACCAACTATTATTTGCTCACCATACTTTCCTTCAATTACCTCAAAATATTCGATTTTATATGTTTTATTCTCCAACTCTGACAATTTTCTAAATTGTGGATTACTACTATTTAGCATACTCGCTAATTCGTTTTTATTCTCTATTTATTAGGGAAAAAATTTGTTAATACGTTCAGGTTTGTCAATTTACACTTTTTGTACATTTTACTAAAAATAGGGCAAAAGTACTCTTTTATGGGCATTTTCATGGTTTTTCTTGCGAAAAACCGTAAAAATAGGGCAAAAGTACTCTTTTATGGGCATTTTCACGGTATTTCTAGCGAAAAACGGGGTACGTTCAGGTTTTTTTGAGTTAGAACCGCCAATTATACACTACTCTTCACGCTAAGAATGAAATATTCTTTTAAGATGATAACATAGACTATATGTTCCACAATTCCATCAATTGAGATTAGTTTTCCAATACCAGCATCACTCATACATCCCCAGACAAGTACATATCCGCCACTGAGTTTTACTAACCGAAGTAAGCTTATTTTGCCAAATTCTGTTTGTGCTTTTCCCCCTATGTGCCCCTACCATCCGAACCAAAACTATTATTTTTTTGAGACATCAAGATATATAACTTTATTCCAGAGCTCGATTTTTAGTTTATGAAGTCTTTAACAAACGTCAATCGCGAATACTTTTTGCGCGCTAATTTGACTTGTGTCATCGGTTTTTATTTTTGTTGATTAATTTATTTATAAATATTGGAAGTGTAAATCCATAATAGTCTCTATATTTTTATCTTTTACTTACCTTCAATTGTTTTCCTGTAAAAGTAGTTTCTTTTTGAATACTTGAACTGTACGAATACTTATTGCGCTCACTGTATAAAAATGTAAACTCGAGATTATGAAGCAGGTACACTCTAATTGTTGGTACTTTTATATTTCATACATGCATATTTGAGAATTTTTAAAAAGAAGTTATTAAGCTTTTAATCCGAGTGACTATAATTATTTCCCCTATAGTTAGATTATTCAAAATAAATACTTTTGCAGGAAAAATATATCAGTTGATTCACTGGTTAATACAGATTGTGTGAAATTAGTTCAGAATATTTCCAAAGAGGTGAAAAAACATAAGGAACACAGTAGTGACAGTGACAATGAATCTCTAGTTTCATGCCCATCCATAATTTCCAATAATGATAATGACATAAATAATAGTGATGATAATAATAACAATGACAAAGACAAGGCATATAAAAGTTCTGTTAATTTTATGGACACTGACATCTTTATTAGATAAGAAGAACAACTTGAGGAACATTTAACTATCGAAGGTAGACGATTATTTGATATCAAATCTTTGTTTGAACAAATAAATGCTTTGAATGATCATTTGCCATTTGACTGTAACTTCAACCATTTGAAATTAATTAAAAAAAGTAGAGTTGGATACTACAGTGAATTTCATTTCAAGTGTAAGATGTGCAACTTAGAAAAAAAATCTGTACTGAAAATAAAATGAAATCCTGTAATATCAACACAGATATGGTCCGAAGTGCAATATGTACTGGGCAAGGATATGCACAAATGACTGAACAAAGTGCAATAGTAAATATGCCTAGTCTTTGCAAACATACGTACCAAACAATACAAGAAAAAATTGAATCTGCTTTAAATGATGTAGCACTGGAAGCTATGAAAGAAGCTGGCAGAGAAGAAGCTAGACTTGCCGTTGCAGAAGGCAGCGTCGACGTAGATGGTTGTCCATTAATAACGGTAGTAGCCGATGGCTCATGGGCTAAACGATCATACAAGACAAATTGTAATTCCCTGTCTGGCGTGGCATGCATTGTAGGTTTTAAAACTAAGAAAGTTTTGTTCATCAGTGTTAGAAATTCATATTGTTGCATTTGTGCAAAAAATACCTCAGATAATGATAACTCGGATGCTGAAACTCATGCATGCTACAAAAACTGGTCAAAATCTGCAACTGCAATGGAAGCGGACATTATAGCAGAAGGTTTTAAGTGTAGCGTTAAAATGCATGGTATAAAATATAGTAGACTTATTGGCGACAACGATAGTAGTGTGATAGATAAAATATCTAAAACTTTACCCTACGGTCCAAATCTTTTGGTGGAAAAAATTAATTGTATTAATCACATATATAGAAATTATCGCAGAAGGCTAATTGAAATTACCAAAGAAAAATCAACTGACTCTGGAACTGTGCCACGTGTGTTGTAATCAAAATTAAAGGAAAATGTCGAGCGCCTAGTTGTGGCTGTTCAAGGCGCTGTAAGATTCAGACACCAACAAAGCGGTAATTTAGCAGATCGAATTGCTGATTTAAAAAACCGATTTGAAAAATAGTCCCCACCACGTCTTTGGAAATCATACTAATTGTGCTGAATATTTCTGCAAGCGAAAAAATTACACAGACAAGCCTGATGAAAATTTAGTATCAGGTCTTATATTCTGTGGATTATGGAATAGTCTAAACTACGCATTAAATTTGGTAATAAGCCAGGCAAGTAGTATTATACACAACGTAAACAACAACTATGCTGAATGCTTTAATAGCGCAATTGCCAAATATATTGGAGACAAACGGATAAATGTTACTCTTAGGCGATCATATGAAGCAAGATGTAACGCGGCAGTAATATCTTATAACACAGGTAAAGATCTTCATAGATCTTTACATAAAACGTTGCTTGATGGTGAAAGCCCAGGAAAGCACACCGAAAAATATATTGAACAACAAAGAAAAGAGCGCAATACTTTAACAAAAAGACGTCTAACATACGACCGTTACAAAAATCGTAACAAGAAAGCTGCACAGATAGATGAAAATTACGGAATTCAAGAAGAACCAGATATTGATAATGCATTATTTGACAAGAAAAAACTAGATTTTTTAAAAGAATTAACCTTAACCGCTGAGGACAGAAAAAAAATTGAACATGATACCAAAGGACAAAGCCAGTGCAATGAATGGATACAGCAGCGATATAAGAGACTAACATCTTCTTCATTCGGAAAAGTTTGTAAAATGAGAAAAACAACATCGTGTGCTAATTTAGTAAAAAGTTTACTATTTAGTACATTTTCGGGAAACTCTGCAACTAAATATGGCCTGGAAAAAGAGCCTATAGCAAAAGATGATCTCTCTAAATTATTAAATTTAAAAATTGAAGATGCTGGATTATTTATTGATGAGGAGTTTCCTTTTCTTGCTGCTAGTCCCGATGGATTATTGAATGAAGGCGGACTAGTTCAGATAAAATATCCAGCATCAGCTAGCATATTGACACCAAAGGAGGCTATAATAGCAAAAAAAATCACTTTTGGCGAGTTTATAAATGGTCAATTTCAATTAAAAAGAAATCATGATTACTATTTTCAAATCTAGGGGCAATTAAGAATATCTCAAAGAAAATATTGTATATTTGCTTTTTGGACGCCAAAAGGAAAGCCCGATAGTATTCTTTGGGAAAAAATTGCTGTTGATAAAAATTTCTGGAGAGTAAATATGGAACATAAAGTAACATTTTTTTATAATGAATGTCTGCTTCCAGAATTAATAGATTCTCGATACCTTCGAAACTTGCCGATAAGAAATCAAGATCGAAATTCAAATACATAAATGTCATTTTGGTATCTTTTATTAGTTTTGATTATGTAATTGAGACACTATTAGTATAGGTATCTAATTTTTAAAGAATTTGCTTTCATTAATTCATAATTTTCAGATAAATAATTATTGTTCATTTAAATTTCGATCATAAATAAGAGATTGTTTAGAATTAGACGAGTTTTCTAATCAAATTATTGAATAAATAATTATGAATTAATTTATGCTCTTTGTTCAAATCTTATTGTGAATTTCTATGTATTTTGTTTAGTCTTATTTAACAAACGTTATATGTATATTATTAGAATAATTTGAGATTGTTCATTTACTTTATAATGTTACTATATTGTATTTAATTTATTTAATTCTATTGTAAAATATTATGTATTAATTGTTGAATTCTTCCTATATTCCAACGTTGATGGATTTATTGTGCTACTAATGGTAATTCAATACATTGACACAAACCGGTTCTGCTTGAATATAATGATCTCAGCAATGAACTGTTCCATTGTAAGTGGACAGTGCTTATGACCCCCGCGCAACACTACACTTCTCATCAAGGCAGCGTGTGGTTGAGTTGGTCCGATCGTAGACGGGCCGCTTAATAAGAATGGAAACCTACATGTAACGTGTGTTAACGCTTAAAATGTACAGAAACGTACAAGTTATATAGACATAAACAAAGGATTACTTATGCATTAATCATAACAGATATGTAATAATCACACTAGATATAAGATTGTCTAGTAAGCAAATACATGTTATATATAGAACATAATAATAATTAAAGATAGAGTAGTCTTATAATTGTCTGAGTTGTCTGTACTACTGTACATAAAATAAACTGTTTTTAAAACGTAATCAGTTGGAGAATAAATATAATTGGCGCAGTCGGTAGGATACAAAGCGAAACGTATTAATTTCTTAAAAATACGGTTTGTTTCAACAACTTATTCGTGATCAATCGAACTACAACTCGAAAAACTCAAGAGTCCCCGTAAATCGAGTGGCCGAGTCCGAAAAACATCACCGCTACAGTTCCTGAATAAGGCGACCTGAGAACGCATCAACCAAGGAGCCAAGCAGACCAATAAGCAGACAACGCTGAAGACCCTCTCCGTAAGCCGAGCCCGAGTTCGAAGAATAACCCGAGTGCAACGCCCTCGTACCTAGCGGTAATCACGTAAGTGTAAATTGCATTTTTATCGCTTCAAATATTGTAAAATCGCAAAGGTAAATGGCACAACCCAAGTTAGAATCTAGATACTTCGGCGCATACTGAAATGGCCCGGTGGTAAGTTTTGGACCTTTTTTTAACTTTCTTTTTGCCCGAACCATCGGTTTAAGAAAAAGGTTCAATAATCCTTTTAAATTGACTAGTTTTACGAGAAGTACGTATTAGACAGAAAGATTTGAAATTGGTATTTTTCTGCAAAATATCAGTTCATTTTCAAATATCTGCAGTGTCATGCACCGAACTTTCTTATACGAATTTGGGTTAAACCATATCGTAGTTACATTATTTTTCTAATTTATAATATTTGATCTAATCTTTAGATCGCTTTTACAGTAAATATATTTCTTAGAACGAATATAAAATATCAAACTTCAAATTGTTTAAGTCTATTTTGTTAAACAATTGACAGGCGCAGATGATACGATTTATGTAAAAATATATATAATAGGCAGAAATTTATTTTGAAATGTGTACTCTTTTTGGAAAAAAAGTTCAAACAAAAGTTGTGCTAAATATAAATACCTTTAATTTTTGTTCTAAAAATTTTTCTGTAACTGTAACCATTTTTGAGTAATTGCAGAAACTGCCAAAAATGACAAGAGTAAACCGGCACCTCCGTTTTGAATATTTTTTTCAAAAATAGGAGGTGCGCACCCCAGGCATATGCAAATCTTAAGTTTAAAGTTTTATAATTTAAGCTTCAACCGTTTAGGCTGTAGAGAACATAAGTAGTGATTAAGGCGGTTTGGGCAGAGACAGTCATTAGCGACTGGCGCCAGTGTGACCTTGACATTCCATTGGAAAATGACCTCGACATTCCATTGAAAAAATATGATGAAAATTTTCTAGAATTCTGACGTCATAAATTTGGAAATTTTTCCAACATTCTTATATGTATGACTGTAAATAGAAAGTCCCTATGTTAGGTGTATGCCCTAATGTTATTATTGTATATATCAAACAGGGTAAGAGAAAGTGTTTGAAACTCAAAACAATTATTCAAAATATGAATTATGTTTGTATATGGTATTTAAAATCTGGCCAGTCCAACCTTGACATTCCATCGAAAATTATGATGAAAATTTTCTAAAATTCTGACGTCATACATTTGGAAAAATATCCAACATTTTTATGTGCACGACTGTAAATAGAAAGTCCCTATATTAACGGTATACCCTAATGTTAAACCGAAGATTTTTTTTTTGTAATATAAATTAATATAAAGCAAAGCGATTGAATTTAACAGCGTTTATTGCCGGATCTACACTATTACATATATTTGCAATATTAATTCAATTAGGGGCAAAGATCTTGGCGAGTGGGCTCCCTAATCGTGGCACACGTCTCCGGGTCTACACGTCGTCCCGTTCACCTGAATACAAAAATACACCATGTTACTCTGTGTTGCCACAAAACAGCTCACTTGGAATCTCACACAGAATTCCACATACCAACGGGCAACATAGGGATTTAGGAATATATACAATTCGATTCAATCGAATAACTGGTCAATAGACCAAAAACACAAATGCCTGCTCAGGCCCAAAAATCACATATGCCTGCTCAGGCCCAAAAACACTTTTCTACATTGATCGATCTGACCTGCCCAGGCCCAAGCCGGATAACAATCCGACTATCTACAACTACATTGGCCGACACTCCGGTCGACCTGACCTGCCCAGGCCCAAGCCGGATAACAATCCGACTGTCTACAGCTACATTAGCCGACACAACGGTCGGCCTGACCTGCCCAGGCCCAAGCCGGATAACAATCCGACTGTCTACAACTAACAGTCGGCCAATCCTGACCTTATCCTCGTCCTCGAGGATGCTAATTACACTCAGAGTTTAATTTAAAAGGAGGAATCGCTATCACTATCAGACAGCGGTAACTCTCCATCACTTATCTCACTCGTACTAGATATGTCGGAGTAATCAGAAAGTCCACCTGGTGGCACCCATGGTTTCATTCGATCCACAGCAATCACGTTTCTGTATTTAGTCTTGACATTACGTTTAGATCCCGGTAAGTCAGTCACCACATATCGATCGTTATGTAACACTTTCACAATTTGCATGGGTCCAGCGTATGCAGGCAAAAGTTTCCGACTGGAACCATCATGCATTTCCTGTTTTTCGATAACCACTAGATCATTGACTGCATAATTTCGTGGTGTCATCCGTGTTTTATCATACCGCTCTTTCATTCTCAGCTGATCAGCATGTATCTGGGTTGCAATCTTTTCACGTTCTTCGGCAACATTACTTGTGGTCGTGGCAGGTTGATTTGTTTCTGTTGAAATCACACCATCAGCTGACGCTCGTGGTTTATATCCATACAAAAGTTCACTAGGCGTCTTACGGGTAGAACTATTGTACGTATTGTTTATCGCAAATTGAACATCACCCACTTTATTATCCCAATTAGCACTATCACTCGAAGTTTTCAAAGCTGAAAGGATTGTTCTATTATATCTTTCCACTTGACCATTTGCTCTCGGTGTCGCTACCGCATTTAATATATGCTTAATCCCGCGCTGTTGACAAAACGAATCAAAAGATTTCGAAGTAAATGCTGTACCTCGATCGCTAATCAACCGCGTAGGAATACCGTAAGTAACAATAACAGTTTTTAAAAAGTTCAACACATGTTTGGTTTTAGTAGATTTCACCGCACTCATCATTAAAAATTTTGTGAATGATTCAACAAGAACAATCAAATAAATATTTTTTCGCGTCGTCTTTGGAAATGGTCCCAGGTGATCTATATGTACCGTGTGAAAGGGCACCGATATTTTCTCGATTGGATGCAATTGTCCTGGTTTCTTACCGGCTGGTTTCTTCATGTAAATACAGGGTATGCAACAAGCTATATATTTTTCTATGAATTTCCGCATTCTTGGGAACCAGTAACACTCGGTTAATTTCTTCAATGTCTTTTCCGTAGCAAAATGACCCATTTCATCGTGGGCGGTCCTAACCACTTGAGACCTCATGCCCTTTGGTACTACCCATAGTATTCCCTTCGCAGTTATCCGATACACTCGTCCTTCTCTAAGAGCATAATCTTTGTAAACACGCCTATCGGTGTCGTTTTGCGGTGGTTTAGACAACACTTTATGTATTTGTTGTAATTTATTGTCCGTGAGCTGTCCGGCCAGCACCCAATCTTCCGCTTCAATATGTAGAATATTGACATCTTCGGGTGGTTCTTCTCCAGTTGCCGGATTTCGACTTAGAGCGTCAACGTGTGCCATACGTGCACCTGCGCGATATTCCATTTTAAAGGTATATTCTTGTAAATCCAGAAACCACCGTGCAATTCTAGGAATTAAGTCTCGTTTCGTGCAGGCAGTTTTAAGTGAATTACAATCAGTGACAACTTTAAATTTAATTCCGATTAGATACACTCGAAATTTTCGCAAGCTCTCTACCACTGCTAGTGTTTCTAATTCAAACGAATGGTACTTTTCTTCGCAAGCTATCGTTCTTCTACTGTAGTATGCCACGGGATGTAGTTTACCATCGGTTTGTTTTTGCAGTAATATGCCGGCCACACCCAATTTACTTGCATCCGTATGCACTTCAGTTTCAGCTGTTGCGTCATAAATAACAAGGAGGGGTCGGTTTATTAAATTGAATTTCAATTTTTCGAAAGCATTTTGTTGCCTATCTGTCCATTTCCATTCTTCTGTCTTCTTTGTTAACATCGTCAATGGTTGTGACAACAATGCGAATTTATCCACAAATTGGCGAAAATAACTAGTCAGTCCAACAAATTGTCGTACTTGATGCACATTCTGTGGCACTGGAAATTCCGATACTGCTCGAATTTTGTGACCACCCGGTCGTATTCCTTCTGAGTTAATTTCAAATCCTAAATAACTTACAGACTCTTGAAAGAAGAAACATTTACTGAGCTTAAGTGTTAACCCTTCTGCTCGTAGAACTTTTAATATGGTCTCTAAATTCGTCATTCCTTCAGATACCGTTTTTGCTGGTAGTAAATTATCATCAATGTACGCCAACGCAATTGAATTTTTCAGACTGCCTAGTACATTATCCATCATTCTCTGAAATACGCTCGGAGCGTTTGTCAGCCCAAAAGGCATGCGATTAAACTCATATTGTCCGTCTGGTGTTACAAACGCGGTTTTCTGTTTCGCGGATTCAGACATGGGAATTTGGTAATATCCTGACATTAAATCCAAACTAGTGAAATAGCAATGGTTACGGAGCCTATCTAGTTGGTCATCTATTCGGGGTAAGGGATACCTATCCTTAACAGTTATATTGTTTAGTTTTCGGTAATCAACACAGAGTCTAGACTCGCCATTACGCTTCTTCACCAACAAAATTGGTGCAGAATATGGGGAATTTGATGGTCTAACAATATCATTTTCCATCAATTCCTGAACCATACCATTTACTTTTTCTCGCTCGGAGATTGATAATCGATATGGACGGTACGTGATGGGCTGGTTATTATCTAAATTGATATCCATTTCGGTCGACTTGGCACGACCAACTTCGGTCAAATTTTGTGCGAAACAATCGCGATACTCATCTAATAATTTAATTAGCGCTTGTTTTTCCTCCACATTCAAATTACCGATCTGAATATCACTTTCTGGCAATGATGGCAATGAAGTTAAATTAATTTTGAAGATGTTTAAAGTATTTTCGTCATTTTCCGAAACGCATGACATTCCCCGTGCAAGTGGACGCTTCGTATCAATAATCAAATCAAAATCTGACAAATTTGCAATTGGAATCACACCTTTTTGATTTTTATCTAACGAGGTCACGCATCTGGGAACACAATGGTCGTTACCATTTTTATTTGTGCGCATACTGTTTTCTATATAAATGTCACCAGTAAAATCATCCGATGAACGTATCTCGACGTGGCCAACATAATTTGAGGGTATCACTGTAGCTTCTCTAGCCCAAACCGTAACTTTACGTGCTGGCAATTCCAGTGGCGCTACATTATTTTTATTCATAATTCTGAGGGTCGCATTATCTTTTATAACCATTATGTTAGGTTGTTCTGTAAATGGTTGTCCGACTATCACGGGAATACTCTGAATAGTATCTGGGACTATATAAAACGTTGTACTCGCAGTCACATCATCAACATTTAAATTAGCTGTTGTTTCACCTAAACTCTTCACAACACCGGAACCAAAGCCTTTTAATAGTTTAAAATTATCAGTTTCATTACGCGATAGGTTCAGTCTTTTAAATTCACCTAATTTTATAGTATTACAGCCACTACCCATATCAATATATACTTTTGTTGGCTCACCATTTATTGTAGCATCCATGAAGTATTTTTCATTATCCTGAGGACTAATGTGTAGTACTTTCTTCACTTGTTGTGCCTGACGTGGTTTCCCGCACCTGGTTGAGATGTGGCCCTGTTCTCCACAATTGTAACAGGTGATGATGGATTGGCTGGGTTGCTGAACCTTAGGTAGAGCACTTGGTTGAGCATCGCGCAGACGACGAGGTTTAAAACATCTTATCGATGTATGCCCTTTTCCTCCGCAGTTGTAACAAATCGTTTCTGATTTATTAAATGAGTCTCTCGATGTAGTGGCATACTTAGACTTGTCGTAAGATACTGAAGACATATTTTTCTTTTCGTCAGCGTGAAATGACGTAACAAAAGTTAGTAATTCACTTGGAGAATTAAATGCACCCACTCTTGCTGCTGCTTGCATTGCATAATCCTTCAATCCTCTTATAATGCATGATACTGCATCCGTGCCTTTTATATTGCACCTAGAAAGTAACCGTTTCTTATGATAGAAATACTGAATCATGGTTTCATTAGGTAGTTTCTCCCTTTTCATCATATCATGGAGTCGTTGCGAATAATCAACACGAGTTGGGAAGGCCTCGATGATTAAAACCTTCCATTCATCCCAGGAATATTTCAAAGTTGGTAGGTCTTCATACCATATAGCTGCCAAACCCTTTAACTTTGACGTGCAATGATGTATAGTGGCAGTATCGTTCCAACAATAAATGCTTCGAAGTTCATCTATTTTTTGAAGCCAAGTTTCCACACTACGAGAACGATCTTCAGGATCAAAGTAGGGCACCGAATCACCCCCAAAATGACCACCATACACTTGCGCGGACATTTGCGTAGGCACTGATGGAACTATTTGTCGAGATTCCAACATCGACACGTTCTGCGTTAGCTCTTTCATTAAAGACACCACTTGCATTAGCTCCGTACTTGACGTAGAAGGTAATGACTCCTCTCGATGGGAATCATTCGTCTCCCGGTCAGGAACAATTATTGCAGCGTCACGCCGTGCGCGACGCGATAGTGGTACATCGTCGCTATCAGAACCCGACGAAGCACGAACCAAACTTCTTTTAGGAAACATTTCCGTTAATTTTAGCGATGAGAATATTTTCACTTCACAAATCACACAAAACACGAATATATTCTTATAAATTTTTATCGTTAAACACGAACTGAATGCTTTGACGATGAGGCAAAGACTGAAGAAGTAAAGTTTAACATTTTCATCTCACACTTGGATACACTGTTCAATTTCGTTCACACCCTGCTCTTCAAATCTTAAGTACACACATAAATTAAGGAAACCAAACGTACCTAAAACCATAACATTACGAAACCCTTCATCAGAGACGTGTCCACCCACTCAGCGTTCCTATTTTGTATACTAAAATTCTAATAATTCTGTCAAGTTAAATTACCAAACATTATTTTAACATTTTCATTTTCAAACGTTTGAAACTTGAGAACTTCAACATGTTCTCGATAAATCAGATACTAGCACGAAGGACCATATCCCACTTCTGATATGTTAAACCGAAGATTTTTTTTTTGTAATATAAATTAATATAAAGCAAAGCGATTGAGTTTAACAGCGTTTATTGCCGGATCTACACTATTACATATATTTGCAATATTAATTCAATTAGGGGCAAAGATCTTGGCGAGTGGGCTCCCTAATCGTGGCACACGTCTCCGGGTCTACACGTCGTCCCGTTCACCTGAATACAAAAATACACCATGTTACTCTGTGTTGCCACAAAATAGCTCACTTGGAATCTCACACAGAATTCCACATACCAACTGGCAACATAGGGATTTAGGAATATATACAATTCTATTCAATCGAATAACTGGTCAATAGACCAAAAACACAAATGCCTGCTCAGGCCCAAAAATCACATATGCCTGCTCAGGCCCAAAAACACTTTTCTACATTGATCGATCTGACCTGCCCAGGCCCAAGCCGGATAACAATCCGACTATCTACAACTACATTGGCCGACACTCCGGTCGACCTGACCTGCCCAGGCCCAAGCCGGATAACAATCCGACTGTCTACAGCTACATTGGCCGACACAACGGTCGGCCTGACCTGCCCAGGCCCAAGCCGGATAACAATCCGACTGTCTACAGCTACATTGGCCGACACAACGGTCGGCCTGACCTGCTCAGGCCCAAGCCGGATAACAATCCGACTGTCTACAACTACATTGATCGACACCCAAGCGATCTGACCTACATCAGGCCCAAACCAGATAAACAATCTGGCTGTCTACTAGGAATTGACGGAAAAGTACACAGACTGAATGCATCGACAGCAATGTACAATCCCAAACGACCCGTGTACCAGGAGTTAGGTCCTAACGGAGAAATACACAGACTGAATGCATCGACAGCAATGTACAATCCCAAACGACCTGTGATTTCAGAAAGGATAAGCTGACATCGACAGCAATGTACAATCGACAACTTATTCATAATTTCGGGAATGTTAAGGAAACACGCACAGAATAACAATGATTTACTCACATTTATCACGTCTGCTATTAATCCAATTATTTCGGCCACAATCACTCACAATTCACGGCAACACAGTAATATTATTAACACTGCTTATCACTTCGGCACTCAACACAAACTAATATAATTTTTTACCAGCATCCACAAAGGGGCACTGCGTGATGCATTCGTTTCGTATACCTAAGTTAGGGTCATAAACATCTCTCATGTGTTTACTCGCTTGACACTTTAAAACATAAACCATATGTTCGTACGTGCCTAGTTCAACATAGCTATCGAAACATTCATTTAAACTATGTCTCAAAATAAAATTCGTAATATATATATATATATATATATATATATATATATATATATATATATATATATATATATATATATATATATGTAATGTGCCCATGTAATGTACCCATGTATAATTGTTATCTAATCATACTATTTGTCTTCTCAATGTTCATCGATAGAATTATCAATCATTATTCTATGAAATTGCATATCTTGTTATTGTCCAAAAGTAAAGTCAATATATTTAACTACTGGTGCAAATACCCGAATAATATATTTACCAATAATTAATGTACTTAGAGCGGTTCCGTTTCTATCAGTCTCTATCTAACGACGAACGTCTGCTCGTCACACTAATAACTATAAAGATATATATATATACATCTAATAAGTTAGTTAATAAAGAATATTATATACAACGTCGTGTGAATTCTAAATCATTTCCAAAATCCTACAAGTCCAGTTTCTACGAATATCCTCGAGACCATTACATAAATAATTGGTGTCAGAAGTGTGGGATTTTTACCAAACCCGAATTTAATCGGAATGTGCTAAATCGCGTTGTTATTATAATCTTCCACGCGAATATTCCAACGCGAGTGATCCGATACATTCATATGGTATATCAACTTCCGAGGCAACAATCGTAACTCCGAAGTCGACGAACCAGGCTCCAAGATACAGAAAACGGACATCATCACCAACCCAACCGACACAATCAATCATTCTAATCGAACGCTACATCAGAAGAAATCATGCAATACCAAATACAACTGTGAGTTCTATACCCTAAATTATTCTAAATTACCATATTTTACGAAATCATTATAAAAGTAGAAACTACACCAAGTGTTCAAAGTGCCAATTTTATATTACCATATCAATATCACATCTTATTTAATATTATATATAAAAATAAAATATATAACAAAATTCAAAATGCCTAATGACAATGTAAATCGTTCACCAGATACACAAGAATCAGAACAAATATATATTTCTTTAGAAATTGCTGAAAAAATGCTATTTAAATTCGATGGAAACAAAAGTAAATTATACGAATTTATAGATAATTGTACTAAAGCCATGACTCTTGTTAAACCTCAATTAAAAACAATTCTTTTAGCCATAATAGAAACTAAATTAACTGATAACGCTAGAACAATAATTAGAAATAGAAGTTTTGACGACTGGGATACTTTGAAAACCCATCTATTAGATGCTTATTCAGAAAAGCGAACTATAGGTCAATGGCAACTCGAATTAAACTCATGTAGACAACTCCCCAACGAAAACGTTATGTCATTTGCTAGTAAAGTCGAAAATTGCTATATGAAACTACTAAACTCACTCGACGAATCACTTCCACGCGAAGCACGTCACGCTTGTATAAATTTATTGAAAAACGAAGCTCTCAATGTATTCATAACAGGTCTTAATTCCAATATTGCGTTAATAATAAAATCACAAAGACCTACTAAATTAGAAGACGCTATCTCTTTCGCTCTTCAAGAAGAACAAGAACAAAAATCTAGAATAGAAATACAAAAATATCAACAAGTAAACTCCACGTCAGCACGATTCTGCACTTATTGTAACAAACCCGGTCATATATCTTTCAATTGTCGAAATCGCCAAAACAACTTTCATAAAAATCCTAATAACTTCACTCAAAACGTCAGACACGTCCAACAAACCAATTCTAATCCTCAAAATCAAAATTTTAAAAGATATCAACCCAACAATCTCAATAATCAAAATAACACAAAAATTTGCAATTACTGTAAAAATGTAGGACACCTTATAAATGAATGTCGTAAGCGAGAATTTAATAATAAAAGACGAGATGAAAATCGCGGTAACCCTTCTAACTCTTTTCGTACAAATCCCCAACATAACAATCGTTCTTTAAACTCCAACAGCCCTCAGAGTCCAGCGGCTGCTCTGAGAACAGCTCAATTCCTTCAAGCCGAATCCACACAATAAACTTTATAGGAATCACGTCATACGTCACATTAGATATTCCCGAACTAAAACGTCCTTGTAAATTTTTAATTGACACAGGTGCCAATATAAGCTTAATTAAACTCTCCCTTCTAAAACCTGATGTTATATGTTATGAAGATAATCCTATCATTCTTAAAGGAATCGATGATGTTGAAACCCCTCACAAAACTATTTGTTACTCACTCTTAAATCTAAATTTACCAGATAACAATTCCCTACACATATTTCATTCGGTTCCCGATAACCTTCCAATTGAATTTGACGGATTAATCGGTAACGACCTATTAAAATCATTTAATGCATCTATCAATTATGAAACCAATACTCTTTCATTAAATAATTACGATATAAAATTACAATTGCTAACAAATTCTATTGCTCCTAATAACAATTCGAAACTAACAAGCGAAAATGTTACACCTGATCTTTACACTGAATCTAATCAAACCTCTAAACTTCTTTATACAATCAATCCTAGATGCGAAACAATTGTCAAAATAAATATTTCCAACCCATCGCACAATA